>CAJUYH010000295.1:21323-81852 GCA_910591685.1 Galerucella tenella | reverse complement strand
TTAACGCGGGTTCTTATGAGCCTAGAGTTAATTTTAACGCGGGTTCTTATGAGCCTAGAGTTAATTGCAGAGAATAGTATGATTAAGAGCTATTGTAATACAAATCATTAGAATAAGAAAATTAAGAAAAAACAATGGGTGCAGCAAAGTTTTCTCAAAAATTTTAAAAAGATCTACAGAGACTAGGAGGTAGTAGCTATTTTTAAATTTACAAGTATCCATCTGAGATGGATACTTATACAAAAAGAATTGATTGATTTTGGTTAGTGGTTAGTATTCAACAAAAATAAGATTCTCTAAAAAAATCACTGTCTGTTTTTATATACTCGTAGTACCTACTTATCTTGTTGGTACTATTGATAGCTGAGGTTCCTAGATGTATTGTCTAGGCAACCTTCAGGTCATCAGTAGGCAATCTTCAGACAACATTTCCGATAACCGATTAACCCTGGACAAACCTCAGGTAGGCTTCATGTGAACCTCAGGTAAAACCCTCGTATAAAACTTCAGATAAGTACTGCAGTACTGGAACTTAGGCTCTTATTACCATAAGTTTTGTTTGCTAGTGAGAATGGAGTGTTCGCTATCATGCTAGTCAAACAAATTTCACCCAATTTTTGCGGCGGGTAATAGATAGCACTTATCTGGTTTTTCATTATCACAGTGTGGTTCAAAACTGTTTATCTGCATAAGTAAACAACTGCCTGCCTCTGAGGATGTGGACATTTTATCGTTAAATTATTTTTAGATAAATTTTTTTTTAGAATAATATCAAAATAACTGTCTGCATATATATAGCACCAACGTTTAAAATACAGAAAAATATTTTTTAACCGGCTTCTTGAAGAATACGTTCTCAATTCAAAGTATACATTTTCTTTTCATGTGTGTGTGGGCATAACTTTTTAGCTTAGGAGTCTTATAATCAAAATAATGATTCTATTTTTTGTAATATGACTATTCATTAATTGCAGCATTGATTCACATTTATAATAATTGGACACCGTTTCACATAAGAAGAAGCCACGTGAAGTTTGCCAACTGTCTTGCGCAGAGTTCAAAATCGGTCTTGTTTATCTATGTCACATTTCGTGCCATTGGCGTCACAAACTAATATCTCCAATTGTATACCGGTGTCTATTAAAATTGAACATATTTTGAAAAGGCTCAAAGAATTCCCAAATATGTTTTATTTAAACTATATACATATATAATAAATACTTTTGTACGATTCTAATTCTGTGTTAACCTACAAAAAGTGAAAATGTTACGATACTGATTTGAAGTCGAATGCCAAATTTACAATATGGCGCTGAAATCTAATAATGTATTTTAATTAGCAAAAATTAATATAAAAGCGGAGATAAATAAAACTATTTTACCAGCGCCGAGGATTCAAAAATTACATCAACGATGTTTATATAGATAATTTTATCGATTTTTGTTAAGTTAAACACATGGTACGACAAAAATAAACACGAGGTCAAGACGACCGACATTGTGATAAAAAATACTGATGGCATACCGAGGATCCATAAAGTCAATGACCGTACTATCTCTAGAATACTTAGCCTGAGAGAGAAAATTATTATTTAAACTAAACTTATGGAGCAGGGTTGGTCAAATAAAAGTAAATCTGAGAAACAACTTGTTTTATTAATAGTTGAATTCAGAATCCAGGAATGTTTCATCCGAGGGGTAAACCGCTGACCCAAATGGTGTACACTAATGCCCAATTTGGGCATTACTGTTAATTTTAATGCACTAATGCCTACTAATTCCCACTAATGCCTACTAATGCCCACTAATGCCTAGTAATTCCCAAATAATGCCCACTAATTCCCAAGTAATGCCCACTAATTCCTAGTAATTCCCAAGTAATGCCCACCAATGCCTACTAATTCCCCAGTAATTCCTAACATTGTTCACTAATTTCCAATAATACGTACAGCCTTAGTAATTCCGTTACTGGATATAATAAAAAATGTACTGCAAATACATTAAAATCTTCACTTAAAAAAGTATTTGGTTACAGCTTATGAACAATAAAGAATTACTTTTTTATTGGGGTTCATTAAAAAAATCGTTATCCTCTTGGTGACCGCCGGGATTCATACCAATATTACATCTTGATTATCATTAATAGACAGAGCCATCTAAAAAAAAATGGGAAGATCAAATGTAAACTTCGTCGAAAACCCGAGCGAAAACCATTGCAATATTAATGTAGGTACTAAAGTCTATATAGAAAGGACAAGGAGTAATAAATCATTCATTTAAGTAGATTTCATAGACGTACCAAAATATATTTTAAGAGGGTATACCGTAAGGTACATTTTGTATTGAACAACCCAGTTTTCTTAGAAACATTATCGGGAATATTATTTTAAAAGAAAGTAGGTACATTAAATCAGTACTTAGTATTAGTTCTTTGAGTAAAGTTTTCTTAGAAACATTATCGGGAATATTATTTTAAAAGAAAGTAGGTACATTAAATCAGTACTTAGTATTAGTTCTTTGAGTAAAGTTGTATGAAGTTGTATGGTTTTCATAATATTGTAAACAGTTGGAATATATTTAAAACAATTGTTGAATGTTAATAATTGTGCAAGTACCAAACAATGTCGATAAGCCAAGGACCATCTAAACGACCAAAAACAGGTCCATTATCTTTAAATGAAAAAACTCTGATATTGAATTGTTATATATCATTGAAAAACAAGGATCCAATTGCAAGTGTTGATGATATTGTGGAATTAACGGCTGCTATGTTGTGTGTTGCTAAATCAACAATTTATAGATTACTAAAAGAAAGCAAGAATGGAACTCTTCAACCCCCTAAAACTCCTTCAGGCAGAAAACCAATTGAGATCGATGAGTCATTAAAACAAAGACTAAGGCGTAGAGTCCATGGATTTTACTTACGAAAGGAAATTCCAACACTTGACAAAATTATGACATCAGTGCAAGAAGATACGGACTATCCAAAATTCTCCAGAATGACATTATGCAAACTTTTGAAAGATGTGGGTTTCAGATATACAAAACATAATAGAAAATCTCTCTTGATAGATAAACCGGAAATAGTGTTTTGGAGAAGAGACTATTTAAGAAGCATTCGACATGCCAGAGAACAAAATTTGAAAATCTTCTACTTAGACGAAACATGGATAAATGCTGGATATACAGTTTCCAAATCTTGGCAAGATGAAAACATTAAAAGCGGAAGGCAGGCATTCGTGGAAGGTTTGTCGTTAGGTTTGCAGCCACCATCTGGAAAAGGAAAAAGACTTATCATTGTCCATGTTGGAAGTTCTGAAGGTTTTGTTGATGGTGGATTATTAACTTTTATTTCAAAACGCACAGGGGACTATCACGAAGATATGAATGGGGATGTCTTCGAGGAATGGTTTGTTCAAATGTTGGATCTGATTCCAAAAGGGGCTGTTATTGTTATGGACAACGCAAGTTACCATTCACGGTTACGAGAAGCATTGCCCACAAGTCGTTGGCGTAAAGCAGAGCTTTTGGAGTGGCTTATTTCGAAAAATATTAAGTTTCCAAAAGATCCACTAAGGAAAGAACTTTACAGAATTGCAAAAATGAACAAGAATAAATACAAAACCTACATTGTAGAAGAAATGGCTTCTTCTCGTGGTATATCAGTTCTTCGACTTCTCCCTTATCATTGTGAACTTAATCCCATAGAATTAATATGGGCTCAGGTAAAGGGGGAAGTTGGAAAAAAATACTACTTTTAAAATAAACGATGTTGTGAAATTGTTTGAGAGTGCTGTAAGTCATGTTAGTAAGGAAAATTGGACAAACTGTATCAAGCATGTTATCAAAGTAGAGGCAAATATGTGGAAAATTGACAATATTTGTGATGATTTAATCGACCCTATTATTATTAATGTCAACAACGATTCTTCCTCTTCCGAGTCGGATATAGAATAAAATGTAAGTAATAAATGTATTCCAATAATTATTTCTTTTCATTTTTTATTATATTATAATTTCAAACGTATTTTTTTCCCAAAATACTCACCACTGCATTGCGTTATTGCTTATCTGCTAATCCTTTAACAATGAAGAAACCCTAAACTTTGCTACAACTGAAACAAATACTGGGTCGATCTACCTGGTTTTTAGATTTACGGAAGAAATGTAAGTAAAGTAAGAGATTTATCAAAAATTTCATGATGCTCCCTGTAAAGGTTTTGCATACTTAATTAGGGTTTATTACTCCTCGTACTTTTTGTACATACTATAATACATGTCTTTCAGTAACGGAAATGTAAAAGTTGTGACATTAACGACGCCATCGTCACCTCCAAATGCAAACGAAAACTTGAAAATCTGACAACAAGCTACTTGAGCTTGAAACAATAAAGTATTATTACAGTTTCTTGTAATATTGTCGTATTTAATAAAGCGCATTGGTTGGTTAAATCTTGTAGATATACCGACCCCGTTTGACTAAGAAGTGTAATTCATTATCCGTCGGTGCCTATAGCCCGGGAAGTAGATGTTTCTTCTTGGTTGAATGGTCACTGTTTTTGGAAAATATTTTTCAAAACTTACAAAACGTTGGAATACTTTTATTTATTCTGCGATATCCGAGGCGATATCTATTGGTAGCGCGCTTTACTAAATACGACAATATTACAGGGCACTGTAATAATACTTTATACCGAGTATACGTCATACATCTACAAAAATCAAAATTACGTACGCGAGCAGTGTACTACCATCCATCTGAATTGTTCGAGGAATTGTTCCCCGAATTGTTCTTCACTCGGTTCCTCCCGAGCAGATCAAATTTGTCGATTTGTGAATTTTTTTATTTTTTTTTTATTTGAAAACATACATAACCCCGCATCAACTACTACGAGTTATTAGCAGGGGAGACATTTACATGTAGTGTGGTATACGAGTATATTAATAATATCACAATTTAAATTTTTGATGTCAAGTTTATGTCTTTAAGATATGATAGCACTTCGTTTCCAGTTGAGGAGAGAATTGACTTTAAAGATTTGTGAATTTGTTTTTCTTATTTTGGGTAACGCCCTTAGTTAGTGTTGTGGTTTATTTTTCTGAATATTTTTGACAGCATATTTGGCTTTGTTGATTTTTATTGTGAATTCTGCTTAAATAATTTATACACAGTAATATTTCTTTAATTTAACGTTTAAATTGTAAAATAAAACAGCGCGCTACCCTTAGCATATTTCATGACACAGACATGAAGTACCTAACTTCCTACTTTCCTACCCAATGTTTTTAAAACTGATTTTACTGTTTATCCGGCCAACTTACAGCTTCTGATCGCACTCAGTGTTGATGTACTGTAGCTCATGGCAAAATCCAGCAACTCTAACTTTTTATTGTTCACATTTTACTTTCTTACTACTCTATTTTATTGTTCATTGTACATGGCATTATTGATAAAATGTGTTCTTCATATTTCCATTTTAAAGCTAATAAATATTTAAACTGATACTTCGGGTTAACGGTTAAACACGGAATTACATTTAATTGAGACTAATAAATTTTTTGTCGCAATAAATATGATCTTAGCCACTCAAAATATAATCAAATAAAATCGAGCCCATAATAATTTTAAATCTGAATACTTATTATTACACCGCTCGTTACACCTAGAAGTAGACTTACCGTGAAAGTATTATATATATATATATATATATAAATATATACACCAAAACACACAAAAAAACAGAAAAGTTTCTACAAATTATTTGCTCCTTGTTCTACGTACTTCTTTTACGAATCGTTTACCTAAGATTGTGACCACACTCCTCACGGTTTTTGTATTGTCATTGTACACGCGTCACGCATGCGTTGCATTACTTAGTCTGTTTTAGAGACGAGTTTTGGCGGTAATTTTTCACAGTAATTCCTAGCTAATGCCAAGTAATTCCTAGTAATGCCTACTAATTCCCACTAATTTCCCAGTAATGCCCAGTAATGCCCAGTAATTCCCACTAATTCCCCAGTAATGCCCACTAATTCCCCAGTAATGCCTCTAATTCCCAGTAATGCCCAGTAATTCCCAAAATGTGTACACCGCAATGCCCCAGCGGTTTGCCCCTCGGTTTCATCCTACTTTTTCAAATGAAACTGTTTCTTTTAATAATTCCTCTATTAAATAAAAACAAAAATAAAGAAAAGTCTAAAATATTATTGCTGATTATTTCCATATTGATATATCGGCGTCAGAATGACATAAATAACATTTTATGTGATGCCTACTTAAGATTTAGTACTTTGGCTAGACCAAAGGACCTAGTGATCTTGTTATTGAATTAGTTTATATAAATAGAAAAAAGAACATGATATGATATTTCAAATATTAAAGCTTAGGTGTTATTAGCGCTATAAGGATATATTTTTTCCATTTTAGATCAGTATAAGTGATATTTCAGAGCTAAGTGTGTTGCAGGTCTCTGGTAGAGGACCGGTGGTCGCCAGCACTCGATTCTATTTCAAAGTTGCGCTAAAGTAGAAGTCAGAGGGAACAGATGTCTGTTAACCCTGGCAAAACTGTAATAGTTCCCTTCACTAGAAAAAGGAAGTTGGAGGATCTTCCACCACTTTCCTACAATGTTGAGGTGATTCCATTTGCAGCGGAAGTAAAATATTTGGGGATTATCCTAGATAAGAAACTTACTTGGAACGCTCATTCGGAAAAAGTTATCCATAAGGTCAGACTATTTTGAGGACATGTCGCAGGGTCTGTGGAAAATCTTGGGGCCTGGGACCCAAACAAATCTATTGGATATATGTGATGATCGTTAGACCAATGATCACATATGGAGCTATTGCCTGGTGGCCAGAAACTTTACAGCGAACGGCCCAAGCAAATATCTCTGGTTTACAGAGACAGTCTTGTCTGGCAATCACTGGTGCTATCAGCTCCACACCGTCAGCAGCCATGGAAATCCTTCCGGACCTACCTCCTCTCCATATATTTTTGGAAAGAGAGGCTAGATGGACAGCATACAGAATTGAACATATTTCTAAATGCACAAATCAGGCTTATGCAGAACGAAGCAGAATACTAGTGGACAGTGAAAGTCACAGTATTCTGGGAATGACCTCTGACATAATGCCTCCAACAGTAAACTACGACCTGCCTTACATCGTCCTAATTCCAAATAGAGATGAATGGGTCCTCCGTAAGGATGAACTATTAAGAGCAGACACAGACGGCTCAAAAACCCCCTGATGTTTAACAGGGTCCCTTTCTCGCCCTCGGACCTGAAATATCATTCACCAAATAAAATAATCGGTTTTGTTAAGAAGCTGAATTTGTTTGGTGAAATCTGAATAGGTGTGAGCCACAATAGACTCTCGTGAGTCGCAGTGGAGGGCCTTATAGACCCACTCACCACAAACCTAACCTAAAGTAGAAGTTAACAAAAATTCAATAGTGGTAACAGCATTATCATATAAATGAATTGTAAAATGCCACATTGCTTTCTGTAGAAAACCGACTGGTCGCTGGTGTGAGCGACAGGCAACACACTTAACTCTAAAATCACCCTGCAATGATACAGGAAACTCCTGATCTTTACAACTGTTCCATAGGAAGACAACTTGATAATGGAGAGCTAAATTTGTCTGTTCATATCCTTTATATTGTGGGTCTCTTAAGTGTCTTCTAGTTTCCTATTCTTCAAAGAAATCTAGTTCTTGTTTCTTATCACAAATATGTCGCACTTCCAGTTTTATGTTAGGCGTAAATTAATATCTATGTTTGGTGTTTTAGTTCAGTCAGTCAAGACAATCAATTGATTATAATTCCAAAAGTTTTCAAATTTTGACGTAAGGTCGGGAATGGTATAAAAACAAACTATGAAATTTTGCAACCTGTTCCGAAGTCCGGAACATTGTTAAAAATGCAATAAATGATAATTTGCTCAGTTCTTGATACCAAAATTCCAAAAGTTCTGCAAAGTTGGAGTGGTGTTAAATATATTATTTTACATCACGTGTCAAATTTGCAACCAATTTAAGTGTACGGAACATTTTTTGTTATTAAAAACTAATGTTTTTCTTTATTAAACTGAAGGAAAACGTTCCAAAAGTTCTGCAAATTTGACAGATCTATCGGAAAAATATACCGACCTACTGTACAAATTTGCAACTTTTTACGTTGACCCGAACATGTTTATTTATAATTTTTTTTAATTCGTGGTCATTTTTCAAGCAAGGCGGTCTCGGGATAATTACAAAAGTTTTGAAACTTGGTTGCAAATTTTGGAAACATCTATTCTGATGCATTTACAAATTTGCAACCTCATACGCGATCCGGAACTTTTGCAATTTTCTTGAAGGTGAAAAAATAATAAAATTACATTTTTGCAAATTGCATAAAGTTCCGGATCGCGTATGAGGTTGTAAATTTGTAAATGCATCAGAATAGATGTTTTCAAAGTTTGCAACCAAGTTTCAAAACTTGCTCGAAAAAATGACACGACTTTAAAAAAATTATGAATAAACATGTTCCGGCCAACGTAAAAGGTTGCAAATTTATACAATCGTTCGGTACATTTTTCCGATAGATCTGTCAAATTTGAAGAACTTTTGGAACGTTTTCCTTCAGTTTAATAGAAAAAAACATTAATTTTTAATAACAAAAAATGTTCCGTACACTTAGATTGGTTGCAAATTTAATACGTGATATGAAATATTATATCTAAAACTTCCCCAAGTTTGCAGAACTTTTGGAATTTTTTTCACGACCATACAGCAAAAATTAATTTAATTGCAATTTTAACAATGTTCCGGACTTCGGACAAGGTTGCAAAATGAGATTTATTGTCGTCTCAATGTACATTCACTTGACCGAAGTTTAAAAACTTTTGGAATTATAGTTAAATTTTCGATTTCGAATGTCAATAATGACTGGATTATTTTGCGTAATGTGATTTATCTGGTTGTTTTACCTATATTATCGTTACCTAGTGTTCTGTGTGTTTAAATTTAGAACTGCTTAAGTTTATACATCCCAGACTTTTTTATTTGGGGATATTTTTGTTTTAAAATTTAACAATTTTTTACTTTATTACTTACTGATGTTTTGAAGGAAATTGTTGTATTTGTTGCTAAAGATATTATCTTTAAAATATCATTAGAAATGTAACCAGAATATGAGACTGCTTTGTAAATTGGTATTTATTTGTTTTTTTTTAATGAAAAATTGATTGTAATGCCACTTTTTTCATTATTTTTGAATTTATTTATTCATCACATGCAATTATATTAATCTCATTATCAAAATTACAGTTTTTTGAAGGAACTGAAATTGAAAATATAGTTAAATTGTTAAATAACTTGTAGCAAATGAACCACATGGTCTAGTAACATCTCTGTTAATTCACCATGTATTAAATAGTATATTGTTTACCTAGTAGGGAAAGCCTAACATTCCTGTACTGTGTAGTTTGTTCGTCGAGTCGAGTCCAGGAATAAGGCTTTTTCTACTAGGTCAACATAACATTTTCCGCAAATCACTGAAAATTCGATAAATGATAATTAATTTTGAAAAAATAATCGGGGGTAATACCACAAGAGCTCAGATTTAGCCGGATATTTTTTGTGGTTGTTTTCGAATACTTACTTTCATTGGCAATTTAACGAGAGCTGTTCTGGCAAAATCACGAGAGCGTAGCTCGAGTGATTTTGCCTGAACAGATCGAGTTAAATTGCCAATGAAAGTAAGCATGAGAAAACCACCGGAAAAAATATCCTGCTAAATCTGAGCTCGCGTGATATTTGGTAAGACAATCCCATGAATAAAAAACTCAATTCAATTAAACTAAATTAAATTAAATTGATTCCATATGGAGGAATGAGTTTTCTTGGTATTTTCTGGAGTTGATTTTTCAATCTCCCTCACTATTTCTGCCTTGCAAATATTTCCAAATCTCGACATACTTTTTGGAATTGTTATATGCTGTTTAATTCATTCTGTTTTTGACATTTATAATTGTCAAATTGACGTGCATTGCTTGGTAAACAGACAGTACCTAAATGCTAGGGTTGCTACGGTAACGTAATTTATCCGATATTTTTATCCACTTGCAAACTCTCTTCCTTCCTATTTAGCCGACAGCAAACTACGATTTTTGTATTCACAAATGGGAATTATTATACATGAATGGGATTGTCGCGAATAATTCTATTCACAAATGAATGGTGCACTGACCACCCAATTGTCCAGAACATACACAACATCTATCAAACTCTCGTTGCTCAAGATATAACTAACTAAGTTTTCAACCCGGAGAGAGGCTACTATATCAGAAAAATCCGAATTAGCCACACCAAACTCACACAAGGATATCTGATGTCTTCTGGAAATAGTAAATATTTGTAACCACTTTTTTCTGTGCCAGTGACCAGCGCTATCGAGGCACATTAAGCTAAAATAAAAAAATTAAAAAATGGTGCTTTGAAATTCGTAGTGCATTATTTGGGTTACTATGAAAACGTATTAAGGTTGAATTGTTAAACTTGACTCCTATAAATTTGATTTAATTCCCGAAAGTAGAATAATGAGTGATAATTATTATTCCATTTCTGGGACTCCTCAAGAGCTGGTTGAGCCAGAGAATACTTATTTGTGAAGAAATCAAGAGTAAAGTACGAATATTAATATATACAGCTGTAAAAAAATGTTCTTTCTTCAAGAAATTTTGGAATGTCAAAATTTCCTATTGATTTGCCGAAATGTAAATTTAGATAATCTTCAATGTTTAATTCCAAACGAACCATTTTTATCACTGTAAAATGCCATTGACTTCAAATAATGACAATTGATATTTAATTGAGAAAGGTAAATACACAGCCTGATAAAATATAAGAATGAATAATAGATGCTAATATCTCAAAGACGCTTAATATTGGATATTAATTGCATTTTCGGCACTAGAATTAAGTAAAAGAATAAAAATATGGTTGCTTGATTCGTTCTCCATGTATGCCAATTTTGAGCTCGTGGTGAATTTTGTTCGTTCTTTCTCCAACCATTTGTCAGCTACGAAATAGTATATTATACACCAAGGTGGTGAAGACTATTATTATTGACCGAGCACCAAGAATTATCCCGAGCGGATTAAGGTACGAGGTTTATAAATGTCTTTAACACCATGGTGTATATACAATTTTTTCCACAACTAGCCAAATTTAAGACAACAATTAAAAATCATTCACAAACGCACCACGAGAAGCGTTCACTCCGTCGTCTGACTGACAAGTACACTGTTAGTTTTCGATATATTATGAACGTACTCGTTATGTCATCTGTCATTTTTGGTTGAGCGCGAATTTCAAACTAAAGGCATTTTTATTCAAATAATTTTATCTTGAAAGGATATTTCAAGCAGCAAATATGTTAAAGACAATCTCCTGGGTATACAAAATTATGTTGCACACGTTTTTGTTGAACTACTATTCCTGAATTCTCAAAATATTTGAATATTGAATTATTGACCTGGGTTAATAATAGAATATTATTAAACACAGTGGTTAATAATAGGAAATTATTAAACACAGTGGTTAATAATAGAAAATTATTATCCACTAAGGGTCAGTTGTATGTAACGTAGTTAACCAATTGATCAACTGAACCAGGTTCACATGTTGACCATAGTCAAATCAATCAATCGTTGTACGAAAGATGTTCGTGTTGTGATCAGTTGAACCACAGTCAAATTAATATTTTTATGTTGGTTATCCGAATATCTAGTAACATTCGAGCATTTTATCGATATTGTTGGTAATAACTTGAAAAATCGTCACAGTTTTTGTATACTGTGAAATCGTTAATCAATGACAGCCAATGATCAAAAGCGTGCTTGGCGTTAAATATCTTTTTGTGTGTTCCCTCTAAAGTGAAAAGATGGCAGATAAAGAAAACAAGCGTACTCCAAATTTTCTTGCATTTGAAGAATCGACGTTGATTTCTTTAGTTGCTAAGTATAAAAACGTTATGGAGTGTAAGAAAACGGATGCAGAAAGTTCTCGGCATAAGAAAAATTTGTGGCTTCAGTTGGCTGGAGAGTTTAATTCCATCAGTGCTACTACGCAACGAACAAGTGACATGACGTGGTCTATATGAAAAAATTAAATTGCAGTGTCTTTTGATATTCTGAATCTATCAAAAAACTCATTTTCCGTCCACTTTTTAAAATTATTTTCTCTGGTTCGAAATATGCGAGCGTTTCTCCTTAAACCTAAAACCCAGTATAAAATCTCAATAAGGTATAAAAGTCGTATACAAATAAGTAAATAAACCTTCTCCCACTTCTCTTATAATTCCTAGAAAATCCTCATCATCTGTTAACTCTTCAAAATAATCCACGTTTTCCATTGAGGAGCGGGTAAACCTACAACACGGCTCCATCAACTGCGCAAGACTTTACCAAATTTAGTAGTAACATAACAATATTGAAATATATATGTAAATATCAGAAATAAAAAACTAAACTAAAAAAAAACAAGAAAACCCAGGTCCAAAAAAACTAATGGAAAACAAGAAAACCCAGGCCCAAACCCGGTTGATCAAAGTGTAACTATGTATAGAAATATCAGAAAATAAAAAATAAAAAACTGAAAAAAAAAACAAAAAACCCAGCAACTAACCTATGATATGTTGTTCCTGATGATTTTTTTGTATTTACACTGTATCTACTTGTACAACTTCGTGAAGCACAAGAAACCATTATTGTTCAATTATTAAAATAGAAAAAAACGACAATAACAAAAAGAAAATCCAAAAATACCCAATTCACATCCACAAAACAATACTAATGTCTAGTTGACAGAGAAGTGGTAGTAAAATGGCGAAAACCATACCACTTTTATGACAGGCGTAGCGACTCCTCTAAATACTAGCTCCATGCGTACAACACTCTAATAGCTGTGATCGTGGGTTAACCATAGACATTAGGTTAATTATGCTCCATACAACTGGCCCTAAAAAATAAATTTAGCTTCTCAGTTGACAAGAAGAAGCAATAATTGTCAACTTCACAGCTAGTAGTGGAGAAAAATTATTATAACTAATCTCTTTATCTTTATTTTTAGCATTGATACCATGGTTTGTTGGAGGAGCAGCAATAGTCTGGGCGTCACCTGCAGTAGTCAAATTAAAATCAAATGACAGTGACATAAACCCTTTAGGGAAACCCATAACCACAGTAGACGTTTCGATGATATTGGGAGTTCCAGCAATGGCAGGATTATTCGGATCAATTTTCCTACCAAAACTTGCAGACATAATAGGAAGAAGAAAAAGCATACAAGTAATGGGTCTTGTAATGTTCCTCGGCATCATCGGAGTTGCCTTCAGCCCCAATATAGAATCAATAGTAACCTGTATCTGTTTTATAGCAATCGCTGTGTCCGCGATATGGGGAATTTGTCCGATATATTTAACGGAAATCGGAGAAAACCATAACCGAGCAAAGTATTGCTGTATCATGGCGTTAAGTTTCCCACTCGGTGAACTCTATACTTACCTAATCGGACCACCTTTTAGTGTTAGAACGTTTACGCTTCTTATAGCAGCACCTTTCCTAATATTCCTGACCTTATCTTTTTGTATTCCCGAAAGTCCAGTGTATTGTTTATCTAAAGGTAGAATCGGTGAATGTAAAAAAGTGATAAGACAATTGAGAAGCAATAAAAGTTTGAAGGAGCTGGACGATGATTTTAATACAATCCAGCAAGGTCTGGAAACTGAAGGGGAAAAGAAAGGGATCAGTATACTTAAACTATTTCGAAGTAAGGAAGGTAGAATTGGATTAATGTTGGGATTCATACCGATCACAATACAACATTTATCAGGCGTGCCAGTTGTTATGCCGTTAATGGCTCCCATTTTGAATGAATCCGGGGCAAATATGTCCGGAGATAACATCGCTATTATCGTTGGTGTCGTCGAAGTATGTACATATACTTTTGCTTCTTTAGTAGTCGAAAGAGTAGGAAGAAAACCTCTATTGATGGCGTCCAGCATAGGAGCTGGAGTATCTGTATCAATATTGGGATTATTTTTTTACTTAAAATCTATAAATTCTCCTTTTGTCCAACAATATCCATGGATACCTTTAGTAAGTATGTCCGGGTATATTACACTGTATGGATTAGGACTTGGACCCACACCACTTGCCATGATTAGCGAGCTATTCCACTCAGATCTAAGATCAACTGCTTCGGCTATTATTATGAGCACGATTGGATTTGTATTTTCTTGTTATCTTTTGATTTATCCTTTGCTAGCCGAAGCGATAGGCATACATTGGTGTATGTGGATATTTGGATCTTCGTGTTTCATTGGAGCGATACTCGTTTGTACAGTGTTACCAGAAACTAAGGGTAAAAGTATTTTTGAAATTCAGGAGATATTGAAAAGTTATTAGGATAGAAGTTTATTGTATTTTATTATTAGCCTAATTTTTCTATTGGAATACTCAAATTTGTAAAATAAATTTATATATTATGTTGTATATTGTAATATATTTATATTATTGTTTTTGTTCGTTTCTTTCGTCTGCTCCTCGTTGATTTAAGGTGGATTCATGCAATCAATTGAAGCTCTAGATCAATTTAAAATCAAAACTAATGCGATAAAACCATATATATAGTTCAGCCAAATATTACTTTTATAAAGAGAAAATTGTTAACAGGATGGGAACAGCTGGAAATGGTAAATAGGCATATAATAAACGTAAAAAAATTGAATGCGTGAGCAGGGGTGTTTCCAGATATATTTGGGGGGTGAAAAGGGGTGGAATTTTGGATTATTGCGATTTCCGACGAAAGTTGACGTCGGAAAGAAAAGTGTACAAAAGAATAGTTGTAGATCATAGAAAGGTCTACAACTTTTGTGGAATTGATTTTATCATATAACCACAAAAATTCGAGAAAAATGCGAAAAACCGCTTTTATCGTTATTTGTTTTTCATTTACACTTCCGAGATAATCACGTTTCTCGGCCCGAAAAAATATTTTTCAAATTGAAATTCTCCTTTGGAAAATTGTTGTAGAGACTTTATTCTTGTCGCCATTTTTTCGTTTTGAGTTATACTTTCTTCTGAAATAATAAAATAGTACAGTCCCTATTTAGAAACATGCTCAAAAATTGGAAAAATCAAAAAATGAATTCTGCAACCATCTTTTTCTTAAGATCTTCTGTAAGTTCCTTGTGGCATTATTTATAATTTTTTCTCCTATTTTTTTGGGAATCAAACCACAATAATGTTTTTTATTTTTTTATTTCGACATTTCGGTAGCATTCCAGCTACCTTTGTCAAGATTAACTAATAATAAAATAATTTTTGGTCCCTATCTGACACAACGAAAAAAATATGACAAATAGACAATCAATAATATTTTGAAGTTTAAGACTACAAAACTTTCTTGTTAAATTTTATTAAGGTCCATACTAGTAGATCACATCTCTGGTAAAATGTGAAATAAGATATTTCAATTCATGACATTCCAAAGATATGATAGTCTACTAGAAATGGAATCCAGTGAAGTGCACGTTCCAGGAACGGTTTTTATTGGGATAGCGCTTTTTTTCGCTTATTTTGGAAATGTTAATGAAACGCGTTTGTTGTTACTTTTTTGTGTATGATTATTTTTGTTTCCAAAATATGTATGACTCAGTTGGGTGATTTTATGTATTGAAGTGTGTATCCATTAACAACTATTCCAATGATAAATCATAAGAAAACCTGGATAAAAACTTATGATGCTATCCTGATAACGCAGGTAATTGATTATTGGAAATTGGTAACCAAATTTGACTACATTCTGCTGAAATACTAGCTACACATTTATCTGCATTCAGTTGTATTAAAGCACTTTCTTTGATTTTTCGTCTTTTATTATTGGGCTTTTTCAATATTATTTTTGTCGAATCCCATTGAATGCCCCTCTTCCCAAGCATGTTTACAAATACCTGACTTAAAGAACTCCCTATGTTTGATATATTTTTTATGTTCACTTATTCGGACTTTCAATGGTCTAGATGTTTCACCTAAATAGAATTTGTCGCATTCACAAGATATCTGATATATGCAATTTGTTGAAGATTGTTCTTCATTTTTTGGTTTTGTTTTTGTTTAGTATAGATCTCAACGTATTGTTAGATTTGGGGCTAGTTCGAATATTGAATTGATTACCAATAAAATGAATAAAAATAAAATAAAATATTTTATTTCACATTCAATTCAATAAGGTTGAACTTCCATCAAAATACAATAGTTATTTATGTAACTAGTGTGTAAAGTAGCCTTTTTTTGACGAATGTGAAAATGACAATCACATGAGTCGAAAAAAAGGTCTTTACACACGAATTACATACAATATTTTTTCTACTAGCGAATATTTAATTAAAATACAAAAGTTTAATAGTAATTTTCTTTACGCACTAGTGCGTAAAGAAACATACTTTACGCACTAGTGCGTAAAGTTAGTTAAATTTTTCTTTAGAAGAGTCTTTTTATAATAATCTAAAATAACATCATAGTTTTCTAAAAATATTCAATTCCTAAATATAAAATACAATTGCTTACTCTAGGTATAGTCGGAAGATCTCAATTTAAATTTTAAATGTCAGATTCAATTCACAAAGAAATGACAGTCACTCACCGCCAACTTATACCTATTTACCGTATTATTTCCAGTACTCAATAATTATTTAACAATAATTATTAGGTTACTTTACCGAATTCTATAGGTTTCTATCTCCAATTTATGAAAAAAACTTAGATTTAATATCCGTTTATTATACCTATATTTTTATAAGACTAGATATCTATAACTAAATACATATTGGAATTTTTTCTTTACGCACTAGTGCGTAAAGTAAAACTCTTTACGCACTAGTGCGTAAAATAAAGTTTTACGCACTCGAAAATGTGTCTAAAGTACGTACTTTACACACGGTAGTAGAAAAATTAGTTTATGTTTTTCTCATTTTCTCGTGATTATCTCCGAATTCTCATGATATTTTCATCTGGAAAAATTTGTGGATTTTTCGGACATCAAAAGGTATACTTTCACCAAGTTTTATCAAAATAAAATTATTATTGTGTAAATGGAAAATAAAAACCGATAAAACCGGTTTTTCGCATTTTTCTCGGAGTTTTTGAGGTTATATGAGAAAATCATTTCCACAAAAGTTGTAGACCTTTTTATGATCTACAACTTTTCTGTTGTACACTTTTCTTTCCGACGTCAACTTTCGCCGGAAGTTGCAATAATCCAAAATTCCACCCCTGCTCACGCATTTATTCTTTTTACGTCTATTTACCATTTCCAACTGTTCTCATCATGTTAACAATCTTTTTTTTCGCTATATAGTAAGCTAATTCGACTAGTCTAATAATGTAATGTAGATGTTCATGCAAGAAACTAAGAAAATTAGATTTAAATTAAAACTGAGAAATATGGCCACTAACCACAAATCATCTACTGGTGATTTGCTTTAAATTATTGTTTACATGAGCTTGTATTACATGTTTGAAAATATTTTTCAAGTTTACAACAATATTATTCATAAACAAGTTGGTTGTTTACGTTTAATAATATCTTCAGCTTTCTAACAGCTCGATTACGATTGGAAGTTTTTACCAATGATTGAAAACACTGCGCATGTGCATTTGGTTTATCAATTACTTTATTTATGATGGATGAACAGTTGACTAATCTTAAAGTTTAAATTTAATAATCATCTTAAATTAGTTTTAGTTTTTGCATGAATCCATCTTTAGATCTTGTAAACATTTGAAAGTATTCCTTGATGAGGAGAAGTATGTAGATCTCTTGATCATAAAACCATAGACGACCTCTGGAGGAAATTAGTCAAATCAACACTTTTATTAAGGGGGAAATTTCAAGATGAGCTTACAAATAGGAAAGAGTGTCATTAAAGTTTTGATATTGTTGATAGAAAACTTTTTGTGGGTTTTGAATATCATTGAATTAAATAGCAAAGAAGGGGACTGAGAAACTCTTTTGGGGGTCCTGAACCCTTTTGCGGAATTAGCTCCAATGTAATATTGAAAGAAATAGGTGAAGCCGAGAAAAAGAGAAGATCTGACCATTGGAAAGATCTAGTAGGAATTAGACAATCAAAGATTCTTCTGGGTGACTACCACCTGTTGAGATCAAATGAATGATGAGTCGAAGTAAAACTGCACTAAGAGTTTTAACAGGAATTCTAACAGGACCTTGTTTGAAAATGATATGCTGCAAGTTATAAATCTCTAGGTGTATGAATATCTTGGGGAAGCACTTTTTGCTCGATGGTACTCACTAGCATGGTACTTACATGCGTATTTTTCGAAAACATGGTTTTTTGAAATAAGTTTTCTAACAACGTATATTTTTATCAGCCCCCGTACTATACACTCAATTTATAAATCAACAAGATATGAAGGTGGTGATTCGCGCAGCCCCTGTGTACACGACAAGTGTTTTCTTGACCATTTTTCGGCAAGCCTTTAGCAACGCTACATAAAAGAGCCGACGATAAGTGAACCAACTATTCTTGTTTAAGTACGGTGCCCTGATTTATGTAAAGCACCTTCTAAACTGGCAATATTTTTCGTGCAATATGTGTCTGCAATGCTGGCAACTATAGCCCAGCCAGCATGACAACATTTCAGTTGTAGCATATGGCTCTGCCATATACTGGGTGTCTCATTATATTCTGACTGTTTTTAAGAGCTTATATCTTCGAAACGGTTCTAGATAATAAGATGCGGTTTTCACAGTTGGGTTTAAAATTACCGTGAGTTTTGTTGTGACACATTTATATAAATGGCGTACTTCCGGTTTACCCGCTAGAAATGTGGCGTATTTTCAGAATACAGTACTTAGATGTAATTTTTAAAATGGGACACCCTGTATATTAGACAATTTCTTGAAAGACGCATATTTTCACTTTTTATCGGTACCTCAAAGTTTAAAATCAGTGCACAGAAAGCGAAGTTAGATAACTTTAACTGGGATACTGTAATGATTCAGATTTCTTATTAATAAATAATAATCAAGGATGCCTTAATATGTCACATCACAAAAATATTGCGATCATTGACAGAACGTCACATTGTGTTAGAACCAGTTAGAACAAGATGGTATTTTGAACCAAAATGTTTGCTTTCAACAAGACGGGGCTCCACCCCATTATTCCAACATAGCAAGAGAATCTGTTAACCAACAATTTGGAAATAATTGGATTGGTAGGACTGGTCCAATAAAATGGCCTCCAAATTCCCCAGACCTGACTGTCCCGGATTTTTTGTATGGGGATTTGTGAGAGATAAAGTCTACAACCAGATGCATGCTACTATTGAGGAATTAAAAAATACCATACCGCAGGTAATGGAAAATATTCCTCTTGAAATGCTGACAGCAGCATTCGACAACTTGGTTCGATTCCACAAATGTATAGACCAAGAAGGAAGACACATCGAACATTTGTTTTAGAGTGCCCTAAAACATGTTTCTATTTGTTTTTTACAGTTAACTTTAGCTAATAAAGTTCCAACTTTATATCTAAATCATTACAGTATCATAGTTAAAGTTATCTAACTTCGCTTTCTGTGCACCGATTTTAAACTTCAAAGTACCGTTATAAAGTAAAAATATGCGTCTTTCAAGAAATTGTCTAATATACAGGGTGTCCCATTTTAAAAATTACATCTAAGTACTGTATTCTGAAAATACGCCACATTTCTAGCGGGTAAACCGGAAGTACGCCATTTATATAAATGTGTCACAACCAAACTCACGGTGATTTTAAACCTAACTGTGGAAACCGCATCTTATTATCCAGAACCGTTTCGAAGATATAAGCTCTTAAAAACAGTCAGAATATAATGAGACACCCTGTATATCTCGGCAATATTGTTTGTAGCACCATGGCCCATTAATGAAAATAATTTGTTCCGTAGACGGGCTACACAATAATAGTGCAAAAATGGCTGACGAAATCATTCGCATCGCAGCGACTTGTATTGTTTTAAACACAAATTTAAAGAAAAAGAAAAGTAGATTGTGGATTTGACCTTATAGGCGTGAAACTTTAGATTACCTGAGTCTAGAAATAAGTCTTGCTAACAAGTTAAAACTACAATTCAACTAGTTTACCGCCAGCACTACTGGTTTGCTTCTTTTTCACCTCATTCTTTGCATATGTTCTCAAGTTTCTGATTTTTTTTATGTTTTATCACTTGATACACCAAATTCTTCGGCGATAACTGCCCATCCATCTTTTTTAGCATTTCTGTCTATATAAATTCCGATTTCCACATTCCATAACTCAGGATGTAAATGTTTTTCATTAATAAACTCAATAATCTTTTCATTCGACCAAATATTAGTCATTTTATATACTATAACCTCCAAAATTTTCATAACAACAACAAACGAGCACCAAAACAAAGTAAAATTACAAAGTATTTTCGCTGGCCAAGCGATCGTCCGACAACTCTTGCTGCAACCAATTAAATGCATAGGCAACACAAAACATTTGTAGCTATATGGCCGGGACACACTGAAAATATTGTCAATATAATAATATTAGGTCTAGTCTGGTTGTTATAGCTGGCAATGTTGCCAGCCACTATGTTGCAGCTACAAATATTGCCCGTTTAGAAGCACCTTTACGACCAAAACCACCGTACATAGATATGTACGGTGCCAAAACATTTTGTGAAGGAGTCTTTCTTTAATAAGTCATTGGATGAGACTAACCAGACTATAAGCTGTTTCTCATATTTTCAAGCCGTTACTATTTAAGTAAATAAAAATATTCACATCACAAAACATTAAATTTTTCTCAATTCGTTATCTTTCGGACGATAACTAATAATTGTGTCAACTTTTCATCAACATTATATGTGAAAATAATTGATATGTTGTTATTCACTTATTAAAACCTCATTAAATTAACTTAATCTGATTGGCTTTCAGCATGAGCACAACAAAACAATAGCACAAAATATTTACATCTCAAAAATATACATTTTTATTTACATATATAGTGTTGATAGTTGAAGATGGTATTCAAAAAACA
This sequence comes from Galerucella tenella, assembly GCA_910591685.1. Classification (NCBI taxonomy): domain Eukaryota; kingdom Metazoa; phylum Arthropoda; class Insecta; order Coleoptera; family Chrysomelidae; genus Galerucella; species Galerucella tenella. Next base: position 60,722 of record CAJUYH010000295.1, on the reverse strand, counting down.
GGACAATGGCAACTTTTGTTTAGAAGATGTTAAATGTGTTAAAAATGAAATCCCAAATCAAAATTCAGAAGGACTTGAGAATGTGGATGAAGTTAAAAAATCTGATACGATGTATTTGTATTTTACAGTGTTCACAGGTAAGGATTTTTTTGTATAAAAATATATTACGCTGCTATAATACTGAGCTGAAAAGTTCTATGTAACAAAATTTAAGACATATTGTCGTCTAAATGCTATTCTAATCGACTGGTTTATGCTAAATAGGTATTATTGTGATTGTAAATTTAGTTATTAAATATGTCTGTTTGAATTTATACTAACTTGGCTAGTACTCTTAGTAATAAATAAAGTTTATATTGCCACGGTGATACAGAACGGCTACTCAGAAAAAGATTCGACTACCTACTTCAAGGTCGTGTTTCAGGGTTGTAGGTATAGATCACTGCTCGTAGATGGCGTCCCAATTTATTCAATAACTTATGCTCTCATGTATGTATGGAATAAACTTTGTCATTGATTATTACAAAATCAATATAAGATCATTTTTGTCTTGACGGCAACAATGGAATTCATATAATAACCTTCTTGGTGCGTGCGTCATTGAATATTAATGTTCTTCTAACACATTACGTTGTGAGAGATGGAAAAAAGCTGGTCTGTGATTAATCCTAATCAAATATCACAATAATGAACCGTTTAAATGTATTACAAACGTTAACCCAAATCTTTGACTCAAAAAATTTGTTAGTTGACTTATCGGGAGAAATTTTATCCTTCAAAATAGGATGCAGATGCAGATGCAGTCTTTTTCTACTGTCCCGCTGACAGTTCTCGTCAGGTCTGTACTTTGTTGTTTACGGTCAATTATTATTTATGAAAAGTGAATATTATCTATATTTATTTAAATAATACAAAAATATGCAAATAAAGGGTTCAATGAAACTCAAAGTCAAACCACAATACCTATATTTATTGTCCGTTGGGACTCAAATCTTGCAACTAGTTTCGGTAACAATTACCATCATCAGGCTATATCAAATAGAAAATGGTACCTTATTGTAAAGATCTAAAGAGACAATAAAATTGATGTAACAAAGTTGCGATCAAATAATATTTTACAATCAAGTTAAAATTATTAGAGAAAATTAATCTAAAATAATGAATCTCTACTATATAATGACAGAAGTTATGAGAAATTTAAATATTTTAAATGTTTCTAAATATAACAAATTATAAAGGTTAACTGTATGAAATTTCACAACTGGACACTTGTCATTTGATCATAGAACTTTGTGTAAATTAGTTATTTTCACAAGTTTTAGTATTTTAAACATTTGTCATTTGTCATTTTCCCGTCAGTACTTCACTACTTCCGTTATATTACAAGTTGTCCACGTGCAATTCAGTGTCTCATATAGTTAAAGATAATTTTATAATTTGTTAATGGAAATTATTAAGCTTGAACATGTTATTGTTCACGCTTTTTATTTTATGCTTTTTACTGTTGATAAAATTCACACCAACTAATAAGAATTTGTCTCCCATTGGGAAATATTTCTTCACATTGACCAGAAGTTCCAATTTATGCCGATTAAATCAAGAGAAGAAATTTGAAGAAGGTTCCCTTTTCAAAAATTTCGTCAATTTTCATATTCATTATTCAATTCCATGCTTCTTTTCTCCGAAAAGTAAATATAAAACAACCACCCCTTTTCATAAAAAAATTTTCTTGCCCCCCTTCAATTAATTTTTAAGAGATGAATTTCATTAAATTGAACATACTCTCTACTTCAATTTAAAAGTTTTCATTATTTTATATGTTTTAATATGTTTAAGGTTTTCTCATGAGAAAACATACATAGTTCTCAACTTTCCTTTATTCCTACTCTTGAGTTAGTTTGAGGTTTTTTCATTCCACAATTTATTAAATATTTTCACTTTGTTAAAAAGTACTACTTGATGGACTAATGACAGTGATGATCTTACCCTTCCAGTTGTGAAATTTCGTACAGGTTACCTTTATAATTTGTTATATTTAGAAACATATTTAGAATATTTAACTTTCTCATAACTTTCGTCATTATAGTAGAGATTCATATTTTAGATTAATTTTCTCTAATAATTTTAACTTGATTGTAAAATATTATTTGATCGCAACTTTGTTACATCAATTTTATTGTCTCTTTAGATCTTTACAATGAGGTACCATTTTCTATTTGTTGGTAAAACAATAAACAAAGCGTTCAGAACACGTGGTACTTAATAGTGAGGTTATGCTGATTTATAATGATAGATATGTTTGAGTTTAGTTGGTTTTGCTTCAGTGTACTTTTAAAGTTATTTTAATTGTTGAGCTTGCATATTTAATAATATAGGTTGATTGTTGTTTGATAATTATTTATCGTGTCCATTGTTTATTGTTTCACCACAGGGGTATTGTCAACTGTCAACTGTCGTGGACATGCCCTATATACGACATACCGAAGACCCGGATATAATTTACAAACGATGACGCACACCACGAAGGCTATTGAATGTACCTACTCAAATAATGTTACGGAACATAGCCCGCTCTGCGATCAGATAATCCAATGGCCTGAAATTATCTATTGCTTGAAATTTTTTAAATTGTTGGAATAAATTTAATTATTAAATTACTGTGTCATTAACCATAAAAGCAACACAACATAAACATAACCTATACTGCACCACGATTTTAAAAAAGAAGATGACATAATTGTGGTTCTATAGCAACCATTTTGTAGCTAACTTCTCTTTTATGGTATGTACGTCACAGCATAAATGGCGTTGAATTTTCAAATCGACTTAAAAGCATTAAAAATAAACTATCAACATTAAGAAAATATCACATTTTTGATAAGTTTAACACGTCATTGTTTGATTTCAGGAGTTTTGTTATGGATGGTTGGAGGAACTACGATAGTATGGCCTTCTTCTGCCATAGTTAAATTTAAATCCAATGATCTCAACATAAATCCTTTAGGAAGATCAATAACAGCAGTGGAAATATCTATGCTTCTAGGAATACCAGGAATATGTAGCCTTTTAGGTCCGTCGTTATTATCTAGAATGGCGGATATAATAGGAAGAAAAAAGAGTTTGCAAGTCTTAGGATTTATGATGTTCATTTCCATAATCGGAATAGCATTTTCTAATAAAATAGAGTTCATAATTACTTTCTCTACCATTTTGTCATTCTTTTACGCCGGTGTTTGGTGTATTCTACCAATTTATTTAACCGAAATATGTGAAGATCACAACCGATCTAAATTTGGTTGCATCATGGGAGCTTGTGTTCCACTAGGACAACTCTATGCCTATATTATGGGTTCTTCTTTGAGTTATATGTATTTCACTCTTCTGACGGCAGTTCCAATGATTCCTTTTTTATTTCTCTTCTTTTTTGCACCAGAAAGCCCGGTATATTCTTTGGCGATTGGACGTGAAAATGAATGTAAAACATCGATCCAGAGATTAAGAAGCAACAAATCACAAAAGCAATTAGATAGTGATTATTTTAAAATTAAAGAATGTTCTACTGGGAAAAACGAAGAAACTGGTTTCAAGGGAATACAATTATTCAGTATTAAGGAAGGCAGAGTGGGTGTAATGTTGGGTATGATACCTTTAGCTACTCAACATTTGTGTGGTGTGCCTGTTTTAATGCCACTAATGGCTCCAATATTAAATGAATCCGGATCTAATGTTGATGGTGAGACTATAGCAATTTTTGTAGGAATTGTCAAAGTCTGCACCTACAGCTTAGCATCTCTAACAGTGGAAAATGTTGGAAAAAAACCTTTGCTAATTTTATCATCAGTAGGAACTTCAATATTCATGTCAATGCTAGGATTATTTTTTTACTTAAAATATGTAAACTCTCCCATAGTTCATCAATACCAGTGGATACCTTTGGTATGCATTTTAATTTATTTCTTATTTTATGGCTTGGGACTTGGTCCAATTCCTATGACGGTTGTGAACGAATTATTTTCCGCTGACCTAAGAACAACTGGTTCTGCTTTTATAACGACTACAGTTGCTCTTTTAATGACCTGCTATGTATCAGCTTATCCTTTATTATCAGAGGCCATTGGTATACACTCATGCATGTGGATATTTGCATGCATATCCACAATCGGAGCTCTTCTAATATATTTTTTGATGCCGGAAACTAAAGGCAAAAGTTTAATAGAAATTCAACAAATCCTTAAAAAGTACTGAATAGGCCGGCAAATTATAGAATTGGATACTCATTAACTTATTTTGTTGTAAAAACAACTTTGTATATGTATTATTTTATTGTTTTGATAATTTCGATTAACAATAATGTACTTATATTTGGAAATAAACAATTAATTAATGTTTTTTCTTTATTAAAAATAACGTGCTTGGAAAATATGGTCAGTTGTTCGGAGGGCGATTACAGAAAGTTATTACAAATAATTGGAACATCACCATAGTAGTGTGCAAGTTTTTTGGAGTTCTTGGAGTAGATCTGACAGGTTTAATTGAAAAATGTGTATGTTTGAGGTACATTTCGCTTGATTGTTACTTCTACCTACTTGAATATAATTGCCATTTATTTCCTTGCCTTCAAAGATATCTCACAATTCTTGTAATCGAGCACTTTAACCACATACTTCACAAAAACAAAATATTTAGTAAAATTGCAAAAACTGATCTAATTTCACATGCAGTCTGACGCCAAACGTATACAGGTGGTGACCGTTACTGAATAATAGGGAGGGGTGGGGTGAGAATTCTTTGTTTCAATTGCCACATAATTTGTAGGCTAATGTGATTTCTTACGGGTGAAGAAATATATAGGATTTGTAGCAAATAAGTTTTTTTTCTCGTAACAATAAATGTACAATTATACTGAAATACTTATTTTTTGGGTATAAAGTAGATCATATTTGAGGCTAATAATCTATAGGCTTATTTGAAAAATGTAAATTTCTGTCAAAACTTTCAAATGATTTACTGTGAATATTTAATTTGTTCTTTTAAAGTGATGGAATATTATTGAAGATGTTAGGTTTTTTTCTGGGTAATGAAAACAATTTTTAACCAAATATATATATATATGGCTTGACACCCCATGTGGGGTTATGCCGCGTTTGCTTTCTAGATCCGCTTAATTGGGGTGGATCAGTCCCCGTTATGCGTTTAAATTCTTTCACTTATGTTTCTCCATAATTTCCTATTTCTTGTTTTCTCTTTCCAGTTTGTTACTCCTGCTCTACTAAGGTCCACCTCTACCTCATTTTGCCATTTTGACCTGGGTCTACCGCGTCTCCTCCTTCCTCCTGGATTCCACTGCAAGATATTGTAGGTTACTGATTTAGCTCCTTCTCTCCATACATGCCCTAGCCATTTAACTCGTTGTACTTTTATTCTTTTTACAATGTCTTCGCCTTTCATTTCGTCCAAAATTTCACGATTTGTTCTACTTCTATATTCATTTTCATCTATTTTTACAGGTCCCAATATTGCTCTCAAGATCTTCCTCTCAGTTATTCTTAATTTTTCCTCTTCCTTCTTTGTCAACGTCATTGTCTCTGCTGAGTACATCATGATTGGCCTTATTATCGTTTTATATATATTTAATTTTGTTTGCTTCGTTAAAATTTTACTTTTAAGTAGCTTTTTATTTGCGTGGTAGGCTCTATTTGTAGCGTGTATCTTTTCTTCAATTTCAGTGGCTCTATCTCCAGTGTTGCTAATCATAACCCCCAAATATTTATATTTTTTAACTTCTTCAAATTCATAATCGTTGATTTTTATTTTTCCTTTTTGGCTTAGGTTTCCAATTCTCATTAGCTTAGTTTTACTTTCATTTATTTTTAGCCCCATTTTCCCTCCCTCTGTGACTATCTCCTTTAGCATATTTTCCATGATTTTTCTTCTTTTGGTTATAAGCACGATATCGTCCGCATAGGCTATTATTTGGCTGCCACTACTTGACCTTAAGGTACCCTTGTGTAGTTTTCTCATTGTATGTTCTAATGATAGATTGAATAGCGTTGTGGACAATGCGTCACCTTGTCTTACCCCTTTATTAATCATAAATTGATCTGTTTCTCCTTTTTGCGTTATTATACTGATCCTTGTTTCATTCATGGTCATTTTGATTAGCCTTCTCAATTTTGCATCTACTCCTTGTTCTTTTAATGCTTTCATGAGTTCACTTCTTTTTATTGAGTCGAAGGCTTGTTGAAAATCGATGAAGAGCATTTCGATGTCTAATCTGTATTCATGCGCTTTTTCCATTATTTGTTTTAATGTGTGTATAGCATCAGTTGTTGATATGCCCTTTGTGAAGCCGCATTGGTATTGCCCTATCACTTCCTTTGCATTTTTTACAAGTCTCCTGTTAATTAACGCAGATAATATTTTGTAGGCAACGTTTAATAATGTGATTCCTCTGTAGTTTTTACATTCATGTTGGTCTCCTTTCTTATGTAGAGTGACAATTTGTCCAATTTCCCATTCTTCCGGCATCCTTTCCTCGTTCCATATTTTTTTAATCAGATAATATATTCTTCTATGTAGAGTATTACCTCCATATTTAATTAGTTCTATGTTTATTCCATCCTTTCCATGTGCTTTTCCATTTCTGCTCTTATTTATTATTTCCTTGACCTCCTCAATTGTTGGTTCTTCTAGCAATGTCCCTTGGTTATTATCATCTGTTACCACTTCATCTTCATCCAAGTAATTTGGTTCCGTTAATAGTTCCCTAAAGTGATCTACCCATGTTTGTTTATACTGGTGTTCTTCTTCTGTCAGCCTTCCTTCCTTGTTTTTAATTCCTTTTGTTTTGCCCTTATACGTCTTATTGCTTTCGTTAATTTTTTTATAGAAGCCTTTCGTATTTCCTCTCGACTTTTCTCTTTCTATTTCTCTGATATTATTATCTATCCACTCTCGTTTTTTCTTTCTAACTATTTTATTGCTTTCCTTCCTTATTTTTTCGTATTCATTCCTGTCCTCTAGATTATTAGTTTTTATCCATTTTAATCTTGCTTTGGCTTTCTTCTCTACCACATTATTGCATGTCATGTCAAACCACTCTTGTCTTCTCCCATTTTTCTTCGTACCTAACTGTGTTTCCGCTGCAGCTTCCAAACACTTCTTTATGTTGCTCCATTCAGACTTTACTGTTTCTTGTTGGCTTTCGCCTTGTGATAGGAGGTTCTCTATTTGTGTTGCGTATTCTTCTCTTATATTTTCATTTTCAAGCTTGTCCACATTCCATTTCTTGTTTTAAAATGTATATCAGATGTTTTCCTTATTTTTTGTTTTATTTTAGCCATTACCAAGAAGTGGTCGGAGTCTGCACACGCTCCTCTGTATGTTCTGATATCTTTTATTGATGTTTGTTTTCTTTTGTTTACCAGTATGTGGTCTATTTGGGAATACACATTTTGGTCTGGTGACATCCAAGTCATTTTATGATTTTTACTATGCCGGAATTTAGTACTGCTTATTATAAAGTTTTCCCTCGCTGCGAGATTACATAACCTTTGTCCGTTATCGTTCGTTTTCTCGTGTATCGTCTCTTTTCCTGGTACATGGCTTATATAATCCTCTCTCCCTATTTGTGCGTTGAGATCTCCTAGTATTAGTATAGTGTCTTGTTTAGGAATTTTGTCCAATTCTTCTTCCAGTTTTTCATATAATTCGTCTTTGTCTTCTTTACTGCTACTTTCAGTTGGAGCATACACATTTAACAAGGATATGTTGTATGGTTTCGCTTCTATTCTTAAATATGCCAACCTTTCATTTTGTTACGTATCCTGACGATATAGCGGAGAAAAAATGAATAGTCAACAACTGTCATTAATAATAATTTTGATAGATATATTATGTCTCTGTATTGAATTTAGAATAAATAAATATTTAAACCAAAAATAGTATACAGTCCACACAACTATCAACATTGGTCCATCGAGAGACGGATTTCCAGTCCAGAAGTAATAAATAATTTACCAATCAACAATTAAATTGAATTTAGTGCTGATCATAAATAAAGTGATTCAGTACCAACAAAGAAAGATCTTCAGCTTCCTGTAAGTTATCCCAATTATTTCCATCATTACTTTCCAACAAATCATTATCCTTGTTAAACTAATTATCGAGCTTAAATTTGTGTAAAATGACCAATCTAATGATTGCACGTGGTCAAATTAAATCAAAATTGACTCGTTTTAAAACTTATTTTGATGAGATAGATAAAGATAATTTAACAGAACAAGTAATCTCACGATTATCAACTAGATTACGAACATTTGAATCAATATTAGAAGAATTTAATGAAATTCAGAACCAAATAGAAATTTCTGACAGTTTAGACGAACGACAAGTAGCTACTAATGCTACCGAAAGAAAACAATTTGAAGATGATTATTATGATTATTTGGCAGATGCGCAAGTTTTAATTCAAAAATTCAATAATAATACCGTTCATTTCAATTTAAACACAGAATTAAACCCTGCAGAAGGTAGCATTAGCAGCTCAAGATCAAGGTTAGACAATCACACACATAGTCGAATAGCTTTACCAAAAATAACGTTACCAAATTTTAAAGGAAAACCAGGTACTTGGCTAGAGTTTCGAGATGCATTTGTGGCCTTAATTGATTCAGATGATTCACTTTCTAATTATGAAAAATTTTATTATTTAAAAATGGCATGCAAAGATGAAGCGGCAGATATTTTACAAGCCATACAAGTAACGGAAGATAATTATAAAATAGGTTGGCAAGCATTAATTGACAATTATGAAAATAAAGCTCAATTAATTCATGACCATATTCAAGCTATACTAGATATTTCTAATATTAGTAAAGAATCATATATAGAAATCAAAGGTCTATATGTGGAATTCAATAAACATTTGCGTTCACTCAATAATTTAGGCGAAAAAACCGAATATTGGGATAGAATTATAATTCAAATCATTTCTAATAAATTTGACAGTACAACTGATAGGGAATGGCAATCATATAAATATAAAGATGAGTTACCTGAATTAAACGATTTAAATAATTTTTTAAAGGAACGAATTAAAATACTGAGTAAAGTTGACTCAAAAAAACAGCTGCAACAAATTAATTCTCAACAAAATAATCAATTTAAAAGGAAAAATTTTAATAGTTATACATCAATATCAAATAAGTATAAATGTTTCTACTGTAGCAGTAAAGATCACGCCATTTATACTTGTCAACAATTTTTGAAACTATCAATAAATCAAAGAATTGCGGAAATCAAAAAATTAAAATTATGCCTAAATTGTTTGAAGGATAACCACCCTTCATGGAACTGTAATATTCACAAATGTAAAAAATGCAATAAGCCTCATAATACTTTATTGCATTTAGATTTCTCAAATTCAGACCGCAGATCGATTCAATCAGACAAAATAGCAGGTGAAATCTTGGCAGTAAAGTCTGGTACAAATGAATTAAGTTTTGATGGCGCTGCATCCAGCAGTGCTGCAGATTCAACAGTTACAAATCATGCTTCTACACAAAACAAGGTAGCAGTACCATCTCAAGTACTTTTATCGACTGCTTTAATTCACATAATGGATAACAAAAATAACGTTCATTATTGTAGAGCTTTATTAGATAATGGATCTCAAAGTCACTTTATCACCGAAAAGCTATGTAAAAAATTAAATTTGTCTCCAAAAGAAGTCAACTTTTCAATTACAGGAGTCGGTCAAAATTTAAAAAATATTAATAAGCAAGTTAACATTAATATAAAATCATGTTACAATAGTTTTAAAGTAAACATAAATTGTCTAGTACTACCGGCGATTACAGAAAAACTGCCATTAGAATCATTTAATATTTATAATTTTAATATTCCTCAACATTTAAAATTAGCAGATCCTAATTTCAATGAAAGTAGAGAAATAGATTTACTTCTTGGCACTTCTGTGTTTTGGTCCCTTTTGTGTATTGGACAAATTAAATTAGGTCCAGAATTACCCATTTTACAAAAAACCCATTTTGGATGGATTATAGCTGGCAATATTTGTTCTCAAAATAAAAACAAAACTATTTCATGTTTAAATGTCACCCAAAATGATTTAATAAATGACCAAATTACCAAATTTTGGAACTTAGAAGAGGTACAATTAAAATCATTCCCATTAACTGCCTCTGAAAAATATTGCGAAGACTATTTTGAAAAAACTACGATTAGAAACGATAAAGGCCGATTCATCACTAGAATTCCCTTCAATAATTTAAAGGAACAGTTGGGAGAATCATATTACATGGCAAAAAATAGGTTTTTGACTCTGGAAAAAAAATTAAACGCAGATCCCAATTTAAAAGCGGAATATTCAAAATTTATGAAGGAATATCTCCAGTTAGGGCACATGAATAAAATAAATAATGATTATAATATCATAGAAGGTAATAATTTTTATCTTCCACATCATGCAATAATAAAAATGTCAAGCTTAACCACTAAACTACGTGTAGTTTTTGATGGTTCTGCAAAAAGTGATACCGGTATATCTTTAAATGAGGTTCAATTTAGTGGTCCAAAGCTTCAAAATGAATTGTTAGACATTCTTCTACGTTTTCGTATTTATAATTTTGTTATCACTGGAGATATATCAAAAATGTATCGCCAAGTTTTAATACATGAAAATGACCGACGTTACCAAAGAATCCTATGGAGGGAATCAAGTAACAGTGAAATTGACTGTTACGAATTAAATACAGTAACTTATGGAACCACTTCGGCTCCATATTTAAGCGTAAAATGTTTACAAACATTAGCTAGTGAGAATAAAATGAAACATCCAATAATCAGTAAAACAATAAATGATGATTTTTATGTAGACGATTTGATAACGGGGGCAAATACAAGACACGAACTAATAAATATTCAAAAGCAAATATCATCAATTCTACATTCTGCAGGATTTGAACCTAGAAAATGGTTAAGTAATGATAAGACAATACTAAATGAAATTAACGTTATCGAAAAACTAGATAATAATATTTTACAAATAGGTGAACATGAAAATAACAAAACACTTGGTGTTCAATGGAATCCCCAATCTGATTCCATAATATATACAATGACTGATATGTCTTTAAGTGAAAATCAAATAACTAAAAGATCAATTCTCTCAGCAATATGTCAGGTTTTCGACCCTTTGGGTCTTCTAGGACCTTTATTAATTAGAGCTAAATTGATTATTCAAGAAATGTGGAAATTAAAGATAACTTGGGATGAAACTATTCCACAAGATTTATATACTAAATGGTGTCTATTCAAAGATGATTTAATTAATTTAAAAAATAATAGGATTCCCAGACAAGTTTTATTTTCTAATTCAAAAATAATTGAGCTTCATGGTTTTTCTGACTCATCGGAGTATGCATATGGTGCATGTGTCTTTATTAGATGCATTGGACCAGATGATCTAATTAGATCCAATATTTTATGTGCAAAAACACGAGTAGCCCCTATAAAGCAAATATCTTTGCCTAGGCTTGAGTTATGTGCTGCAGTTTTGCTCGCAGAATTAATCAAAAGAGTAGGCGATTCAATAAATATAAAATTCCATAAAATATATTGTTGGTCAGATTCTACTATAACACTATCTTGGATACGAGGCGAACCAAGAAAATTTAAAACCTTCGTAGCCAACCGAGTTGGACAAATCCAACAGCTGACCAACATTAATAATTGGTATCATGTAACATCGGCTCAAAATCCCGCAGATTTATTATCTCGAGGTACATATTCTCAATACTTATTCAATTCGGAGCTGTGGTGGCATGGACCTCCATTTTTAAAAAAGGAGGTATCTACATGGAATCTTAATACTTTTATTACAACAAATAATCCTCCCGAAATGAAGCTATGTAATATTTCGTTATCATTAGAATGTTTAAATCTCTTTAATAAATACTCCTCGTTATTAAAATTACAAGCTGTTACTGGATTTATATTTCGATTTTATTGTAATTCAAGATTACCAACGAAACAACGTAAATTAACCAAGAATTTAAGTGTTGAAGAAATGAAGTTTGCATTACTGTTATTAGTAAAATTAGCCCAAAGGGAATGTTTTTCATTAGATTATCAAAATTTACAAAATAAAAGGCCGATAAGTAATAAAAGCCATATATCAATGCTAAACCCATTTCTTGATGATAAGGGATTGATAAGAGTAGGTGGTAGAATTGAGAAATCCAAACTTGCATTTGAAAAATCTCATCCATTGCTGCTTCCACAAAAACACCAATTAACCAATTTAATTTTCAAATATACTCATGAAAAATTATTACATTGCGGATCACAAACATTACATTATGCAGTTCGTGAAAATTATTGGGTTATATCCGGACGCAATGTAGCAAAAGGAATTATTCGCAAATGTATTACTTGTTTTAAGGTCAAACCCAAATCGACAGAATATTTAATGGCAAATCTTCCTACTGTAAGAGTTAATCAGTTTTTTCCTTTTATCAATGTTGGTCTAGATTATGGGGGACCTTTTCTTATGAAAGATAGGAAAACTAGATCTCCTAAAATTATTAAATGTTATATATGTCTTTTCATTTGCATGTCTACTCGCGCTATTCATCTGGAATTAGTTTCCGATTTAAGTACTGAATCATTTATGGCTACATTGAAAAGATTTATATCGCGAAGAGGGAAACCTCATAATGTCTATTCCGACAATGGATCAAATTTTGTTGGAGCTAATAACGAAATTATAAAAATGTTCAACTTTTTAAAATCTGAATCAAACAATATCCAATACGAATTAAGTAAAGATTTTATTCAATGGCATTTTATACCCGCCAACTCTCCCAGCTTTGGCGGTCTATGGGAGGCAGGAATTAAAATAACAAAGCATCATTTAAGGCGAGTCATTGGTGAGAATAAATTTGATTTTGAGCAATTTAATACTCTTTTGCAACAAATTGAAGCCGTTTTAAACTCTCGACCCATTTCCCCATTATCTTCCGATCCTGAAGATCTTTCGCCGTTGACTCCAGGGCATTTTTTAATTGGACGACCACTAATAGCCCTTCCAGAATTTAATTTGACAGAAATATCAACCAATAGACTCACTAAATATCAGCATATTCAGCAACTGGTCCAGCATTTTTGGAACCGTTGGTATAAAGAATATATATCCGGGCTTCAAACACGAATGAAATGGAAGACTAGCAGTTCCAAAATAATCAAACATGGTGCCCTAGTTGTCATAAAAGACGATAATTTACCTCCATTGAAGTGGCAACTGGGGAGAATTATTCAACTTCACCCAGGTGATGACGGTGTAGTTAGAGTTGTTAGTATCAAGACCCAAGGTGCTATTATCAAACGTTCAGTATCCAGAATTTGTCTTCTTCCAATTGAAAGCGATAACTTTCAAGGTGGCCGGCATGTTACGTATCCTGACGATATAGCGGAGAAAAAATGAATAGTCAACAACTGTCATTAATAATAATTTTGATAGATATATTATGTCTCTGTATTGAATTTAGAATAAATAAATATTTAAACCAAAAATAGTATACAGTCCACACAACTATCAACACATTTATTGATTTGAACTCCAACACTTTTTGTCTCAAATCGCCAAATATCATGAATGCTACCCCATGTTGTCCCTGTTTTTCATTACCTGAATATCTTAAACTAAAGTGTTTATCTTCTATGCTTCCATGCCCTTTCCATCTTATTTCTTGTATTGCAGCAATGTATGTTTTGTATTTTTTCAGTTCTAAGCCTACCTCTTGCATCTTCCCCGTCCTTAGCAACGTTCTAATGTTCCATGTGCATATTTTGATTTCCGTATTTCCATTTCTTCTATGATTTTTTTTTGTGTTTTTGTCTTTTATACGTATTTTTCTAATTTTTCCTTTTTTCTTAACTGCTAACTGCGCGAGTCCTTTTTCTTGCCGGGTCGTTATCTGTTGTTTTGTGTTATTTATTGCAATATCGTTTACTACTTTTTTTGTAGCCTATTTTCATTTTTATTCCATCTCCACTCCTCGCCGTTTATGATCACTTTATTGTATCCTATTTTTACATCTTTTCCATTTCTTCTTTCGGTATTGCCAAATTCTCTTATTTGTTTTTGTTTTTTCAACTCATTTTTTGTTAAGTCTTCGTTGATGTATATTTTCTCAGAGGTAAGATTTTTTAACATAAATTTATTTTTCATAACTTTGTCCCTGTCTTCTTTCCTATCGAGTTATATTGCGTGTGTTTTAGGGCCTATTTTTTTGACAGATGTTATATTTACTTTAATTTTCAGGTTTTTCTCCATGAAATTTTGCATTCCTTCCTTTAATAGATTTTGATCATCAGTGTCAACTGTGAGGCCACTTATTACTACGTTGTACCAAATAGCATTGTTATATTTTATAACAAAATATTATATTGTGCTTCGTAGACTTTCACAGTTTCTGAAGAACAATTGTATGAAGGTGTGCATTAAGGAGAACAAATTTTTTTACATTAAAGAAATTACACTCGAATAAATCATCTTTTTATATCAAAATTTCCCAATATTTTCGTGTTAATATGGCTTCTTAATAATAAATAAGCAATGTTAGTTTTAAACAAAGGGGGGTCAAACAAATCAGTTTATTTGTCTATAAAAAACTCTTCTCTCGGTGTGGTAAAGACAAAAGACAAAAAAGTTTATGGTACACTAATATTTTCTTGAAGATAATTGAACTAGCTACATTCAACGGAGATGTGTATCACAGTACAGCTGCTCAAGGTCATTAAGTTTGGTGTGATCTATTCGAAGTCAGTAATATTGATACTTCTTGTCTATAAAGCCCAGTGATGTGTTGAGAAATGGCAGTACACACAACCAAACTTATATGGAATCACTCAGTATTTGTGACTGAAATATTTTGTAGGGAAAAAACTGGGTATGCTAGTCGAAGTTAAGGTTTTTTGCTGTTAATGAGCATAATAACAAAAAAAGGTAGAACGTGTCGCGGGACACACGGTAGGAACTTTAGTTCCTTTTAAGCAAAAATTATGTAATACATCTGACGTTATAGATAAACAATTTGCATATTCCTCAGTGGTCGAGTAGTAAGCAAACCAGACTCTCACGCGGTAGACCCGGGTTCGATTCCCCGTGAAGAAGTTTTTTTTATTGTTAATTTTTTTAAAAATAATTATTATGTTTGATATTAATAACGACAACAGGTAGACGTTTGAAATATTTAGCAGAATATCCATTATTATAGATAATGGTACGGTACCCTTCATGAGGGAGTCCGACTGGCAACATCTACTTATAACAGCATCGTATATTTAAAAAGGGAAACCGTAGCATTATACAAATTGGACACTCAAGAACTGTACGCCTACCACAAAAAAATTTGTGGAAACATAAAATTGAATTGTTAAATTTTCAATTTGAAGTTATATTACAGTTTATAGAAATTTTTATTTTCTAGATTTTTTTCTCAAGTGGGTCGTAGAAAAAATATGCTGTTCGACTCGTGTGGATTGTCCATATCGCACTTGAAAGAAACTTCGTCCTCGTGCGATATGGCCATCATATCCACACAGGCTGCACAAACTACTATTTCTATCAAAACATGCCCTTTTACATTTGGAAACAACCTGTCAAATGTCATATCAATTTATCCATAAATATGTGCTAGACCCCTTAATCCTCATATCATTTTGTCCAATTTTACTAGAGGAATCTACATGCAAACGTTGTAATTACCCTTAACGTTCGAGATGCTTATACCATTTTTTGCACGATCGTATCGAAATAAATTCCGAATAAAATTTAAATTTCTTCGAAATGAACGAAATGTCAAAAGTGACATTTATACTTCTCGATCAGTTTAAAATATATTTTGCATTTTGGTGAAATTTTTTTATCCTATTTATTACTTTTCGACGTCTGAACGGTGAGTAAATCACTTACCGACTTGTTAAACTTAGAAACCAGTGAACACAACCCACCGTCCTGACAACCGATGCTGTAAATAAACAAAAAAGATCAATCGCGCAAAAAAAATTATGGAAATAATAGTAAAAGTTTATCCGAACAAATTCAAGTAGATCACCAGCACTGCAAATACCAGCTTTGCATAGAATTTTAATATAGCATCGGTGGTACAGTGGTAGAATGCTCGCCTTCCAAGCGGGTGGCCCAGGTTCGATTCCCGGCCGAAGCATATGAATCGCTGCTCCGTAAAGAGACTCAGGAGAGAGCACACGCACGCAAGCGAGGTACATAACGAAGCAACGTAACGTAACGGTCAGATCTTTTGCGGCGCGACCGCCGGTCGCTCAAATATAACCTGACGTGAAGAACTAAAGTTCCAAAAATAAACGACTGCACATTAATATAATCTTTCAAATTTTGTGTTCAGTAGTAAAATCACGTTATTCCTATAATTTTATTTCAGCCCAAAGAAGATAATAATGCCTTATGTTGGACTAACTGATGTGCAGAGGGCAAAATTGTTGCTCTCATCGAACAAGGAATACCCCAAAGAGACGTAGCAGAGGTAGTAGGCGTTACCCAGGGTGTTGTATCAAAAACGTTTATAAATATAAGGTATTTGGAACTTGGAACTCTCAAAAATAGGCCTATGCAAAGTCGTGAAAGAGTTACAACTGAACAACACAACCGGTTTGTGTGCCAAATTGCTAGAAGAAATCCAAGCGTTTCTCATCCAGAGCTGAAACGACAACTTCTAGATGCTACAGGTGTAAATGTTTCAGTTGAAACTATACGAAGAAGACTTCGTGCTCGAGGGCTGTACAGCAGGGGACAGTTACGGGTTCCAGAGTTGTCCGGACAAAACAAAACTGACCGGCTACATTGGTGCCGTCAACACCGAAACTGGACAATTGAAAATTGGAAAAATGGTATTTTTTCAGATGAGACCAAAAGTGGCCTTAGATCAGATGATCGTCGAATTCAGTTTCTCAGAGCTCTAGGAAGACAAACTAGACTCCAGACTGCCAGATCTATCCCAAAGTATGAAGGAGGAGTAATGTTTTCGGGAGGTATTATAAGAGGAACATGCCTCTCCAACAAACTTTAACCGGACGAAGGTATGTTGATTTGGTGTTAGGTTAGAACCGGTAGTTAGGCTTTGGCGCGGTGCAGTTGGGGATAATTTTATCTTCATGCAAGATCATGCACCTCCCCATACTAGCAGAGTGGCTCGAGAATTTCTTGAAACGGAAGGTGTCAGAATCTTGGACTGGCCTTCATGTTCACCGGACTTAAATCCAATTGAAAACTTGTGGGACCAGCTTAAAAGAAGAATTAGAGCTCGTCGGGACTTTCCAGGAAATATCGCACAGCTCATTTAAGCAGCGTTAGGAGAATGGGAAAACATACCACAAAAAAATGTTCACAATTCAATTAGAAGCATTCCAGCGCGAATTGAAGATTGCATAAGGGCTATAGGTGACAATACGGATTATTAAAATTAATAATTTCATATTT
Organism: Galerucella tenella; assembly: GCA_910591685.1. Taxonomy (NCBI): domain Eukaryota; kingdom Metazoa; phylum Arthropoda; class Insecta; order Coleoptera; family Chrysomelidae; genus Galerucella; species Galerucella tenella. The sequence continues at coordinate 43,183 of CAJUYH010000295.1, read as the reverse complement.
TTTTCCTGTTTTTTACTAGTTAATTTAAATCTTATTGATTTTCAGAAACCCAAAAAAAAACATTAGGTTTGTTTTGTAAAGAGAATGAACTTTTTTTCTAAATAAATTATTTTCATATATTCCATACATAATACAAAATACTGGGTGATTCCATATAAGTTTGGTTGTGTGATATGGTTGGCAATTATGTGTAGAGCACTAGTGAGTTTGCCAAATACAACTTAGGATTCTCTGCTTCTGCCTCGAGGTCCTTGCAAATCTGGAAATGAGGAATTATGGACACGGAAGCTGAAGCTGCATTCAGGCTTACCAGTTCATATTATGGAGACTTTGGTGTTTAGGGAAAGGAGATGATGACAGAAGTGATGAACATCTAGGATGAGATACCCAGCGAATAATAAAAATAACAATAATCTAGGATTTGAGGAAGCTGAGCTACTAGACCAGAAATAAGCAGAAACGAAATAAAAGGCCAGTTGACTAAATGGATAACTATTTCATTGAAATCCCAGTTTAAACCGGAAAATCTTGCCGAACAGTTAATACCCACGCCACACCGGTCCTGGTATACTCATTTGGACAAAAACAGAGCTGGAAGATATTCAAAATACAACTAGTACCATCAGTTATTAGGACCGCACTACCAAGTACATAGAGATAAAGAGCCCTAACGAACAAAGTAAATTTACATCACAAACAAATATCCAAACTCCATAAATTCTTCATTGGCGAGGCTCAAATGTGCGAAAGCAGATAAAAGCTATACCCCCTTAGATCTTGTTAACCTTTATAAGAAATTCGAAATCGTTACAGACTTTGACAAACAAGCGGAGTGGGACCAGGAAGCGCTTCATGGTCAACATCATCACGACCTAAATCAACTATATTATATCGACAAGGAAGCATCAAATACGTGGTTCTCTCGAAGGAAAATATTCTCTTGAATTTTTTGCGTGAAGCTGTTCACCTTGATGCTGAATAAACAATAATAGTAATAAACAAATTTTTACTATAACGAACTAATGCTTAGACACTTATTAGCTTGGAAGGCAATCACGAATAAAAGGCCGGAAACCTCTCTTTTCGTTTATAGGTATATGAAGACCAATTATTTGAATTTTGCGGTCCTATAATTATTGATTTTTAGGCCAAAATTCAATTTTTATTTTTCAAATAATGTTGACTGCAAAGATAACATTTCACTGACCACGTATGATATCAGGGTAATTACTGGAATCATCAACTGGAACTGTTTCACCAAAAGTCTGGAATTTTGCTTGTTTTCCAGGCTGTATTGAATGAAAGACTCTGTTTTATTGACTTTTATATACCTACCCACGTTCGTATGAAATGTAGATTTATCGCATAGATCATTGTTCAACAGTTATAAAAGTATTTTAGAGGTTTGCTTAATGATGAGGGGTATTAAGAACAAAGGTTTATGTTTAATTATTATATAATACTGCTAGATCATCATGACTGATATTATTTAAAGATGTATATGTGATAAACTGTGTTGCTGAAATCGTTGTAGATTATACAAAAAAAGGTGAGTGGATACAACTACATTTTAAAAATGAGAAATGGTATTCATGAGAAACGAAAGAATTAAAAATGGACCGATAACTAAATCTCAAATTTAGATTTTTTGTTTGTGTCACTACCACATTTTCTCCTGTTTGTTCCTTGTGGCATTCTTTTCTATTTTGTGTGCCAGAAAAAGAAACAATGTTCAATTTGGCTCGATAAATTGCCATTTTCGAGAGTTCTTGAAGAATCCACTACGTTATATACCAAAATCAAAGGTGGATCATACAATAAATATCACAAACAATAAACTATTTTTTTATTTTAGCCTAATGTGCCTCGACAGCGCTGGTCATTGGCACAGAAAAAATAAATACAAATATTTACATATAATTATTACAAGTTTTAAATTAGATTTTACGGTATAGATGAGTAGCTTTGCGTTACAGATGTCGCCAAGAATCTTGGTTAACGTTTTTGAAGTGGATCTTTAGGTCGGTTGCGAGTTGGACAATGTGTGTTCGGTTGTTATTAGTGGAAGCTTCTTTCGCGTGGCCGTCCGCAGGTTCATTACCATCACTTCCGATGTGAGATGCCAGCCAGATGAGAGAGACTGTTATACCTTGAGCAACGAGAGTTTGATAAATGTCGTGTATGTTCTGGACAATTGGGTGGTCAGTGAAGATTGACTTGATTTACTGAATGGAGGAAAGGAAGTGAATGCATATGCAATATTTTTATGGGCTGGGAAGATGCTTATGACAGCTTGAAAAATGCTTTGAAGCTCGCCTGTGTGAACGCTACATACTGAAGGTAGAGTGAAGGAGCTTATGAGTTCATGCTTCGTGGAAACTGCACAACCAACACCGGAATCAGTTTTGGAAGCATCTTTGTAGAGTATTAAATCATAAGGTTTTTCTGTAGTAATACTAGGAATGGTTTCTTTATAAGTGCAGTGGGAGATTCATGCTTTTTGTAAATGGGAAGTGAGGTATCGATTCTAGAGATATTTTTGGTCCAAGGAGGAAAAGAAGGTACAGGGAGCGGGGAGGTCAGAGAAAGGTCAGTATCTTTGAGTAAAGGAGTGAGAAATTGGGGAATAGATTTTATAATTGTTCGAGGGTTAGTAGGGAGATTAGTCGTTGAAATAAAAAGCGGGTGAACAGGTTTGAGAGGATTGAGAGGATTGGAGGATACTGAGGTAGCATCTGAGAGGAGTGGGGGTTGTCGTCTTAGGGGAGGGGTGGTTCATCAGCTTCAATATGGAGACTATCAGCAGGGCTAGGGCGAAAGGCACCAAGACAGAGGTGGAGAGCGGTATTGTGTACAGAGGGCAATTAACATGATAATGGAATGACGTATATTACGGTGTTAGATTTTCTCTCCGTGGCGTTGTCCTCCAATAAAATGTTCATCCAATGTAGCTAAAATTTTGTGCTCACCCAATCCAGGCATGCCTTGTATTTTCAAACAAAATATTCAAGAATTAACATAATTATCAACCACAAGCTAGTGATTCATTTTCCCTAATGAATTCATTTGAATTTTTTATTCTTTCATGACTTTTATAATATGTCGACCTGCTATCTCAACTATGTTGGTTTTGCATGTCTCTCATTACTAACAAACAGTATCTATTATTGGCCATTTATCAGGGATTGCAAGGAATTTTTTTAAATACTGTATGAAACCTGGGCACTGTTGCCAAGTCAACTAATGTTTCTTGGTCCATCATTATTTTGGAAAGTTATCAATCTTCAGGCTATTATTGTTTCTGTTAAAATAAATAGGTTGTGATTTAGCTGTGAAGTTGACAATTATTGAGATATATCAAGTTAGCGGGCCAACTAGTGCAAAAATAACTTTTCACAAGCTGAAAAATTGCCGTTTTTATGCCGTTTTCTTGCCGTGAAATTTTTAGAATTTGCCGTTAATTATTTAAAAAAAAAATGGTATGACCCGCTAACTGACGTATCAAGCTAGCGGACCTCCCCCTGGAATGTTGCTTTCCTTTGCGTAGTAATTTAAATTCAAGACATATATAATTGCCGCTGTAATTGCCGTTCAAGGAAATATCATCTACGGCATTGGGGCACGATGGCATGGGGTGCAAAACGGGAAAAACATTTTTCTGCGTATCAACTTGGCGGGCCACCCCCCGAAACATGGCTTCCATCTTCACGGCATTCAATTACAAATGTACAGATGATTACCGCTCTAATTGCCGTTTAAGAAAATATCATCTTCAGCATCCGAGCACAATGGCAATGGGGGTAAAATGGACAAAATTCATTTTTACGTATCAGCTTAGTGGCCAGCCACTACTTTGCCTTTGCTCGATGAGGTTGGCATCTGTTTTCATCACAGAACTTACGCATTTTGCAAATGACAACATCAAGGAGTACGCAAGGTAATAGAAACAATGTTCTCATCGGCGTTGTCTGCGACGATACTTCTGATACAAATGAACCTATAAGCGTTACACCCACTAGGGGTAAATAAAATCCAGTGTCCTGTTCTCTGCAGATATAATTACTAGCGCTACCCGGATTCCCTTTACTTTGCGAGTATAGAAACCTGCTAGTGTTATTTTCAGGATGGGTAAGCTCAAATGAAAAATAATATGTGCCCTGTACTCTGCGAGCATAACCATGCGAGTCCGTTCTGCCCCCCAAGACATCGTGCCACAATGCCGTAGATGATATTTTCTTGAACGGCAATTAGAGCGGCAATTATCTATGTCTTGAATTTAAATTACTACGCAAAGGAAAGCAATATTCCAGGGGTTGGTCCGTTAGCTTGATACGCCAGTTAGCGGGCCATACCATTTTTTTAAAATAATTAACGGCAAATTCTAAAAATTTCACGGCAAGAAAACGGCATAAAAACGGCAATTTTTCTGCTTGTCAAAAGTTATTTTTGCACTAGTTGGCCCGCTAACTTGATATATCTCAATTATTGCTCCTTCTAGCCAATGTGAAGTTGAATTGCTCTAGGTATTTAAAACTTGTGCAGCATAATTTTGATTACACAGAAGGTTGTCTTCAACATATTTGCTGCTTTAAATTACCTATCAAGATTAAATTATTTGAATAAAAATGCGATTAGTTCAAAATTCGCGCTCAACCAAAAATGACTGATGACATAACGAGTACGTTCATAATATATCGAAAACTGACAATGTACTTGTCAGTCAGACGACGGGGTAAACGCTTCTCATGGTGCGTTTGTGAATAGATTTTAATTTTTGTCTTACATTTGGCTGATAGTGGAAACATTGTATGTAAACCATGGTGGTTGAGACATTTATAAGCCTCGCACCTCGCATTTTGGTGTTCGGTCACTAATACTAGTCTCCACCATCTAATATTATTACTATTGGTACATTATTATTTATTATTACATGAATCTGAACTAATGATTGAAACTTAAAACGAAGCGAATATTATATCTAACAATGTAACTGAAAAAGTATGTGTCAAGTCTTCTTCTTTTATATGAGAATAAAATCACTATTTCTAACAGTTTCAAAATTGCCAAGACATACAACAAACATCCCAACACACGAAAACCTCTTATTGCGCTTGAAGCTTTATAAAGGATATATTCATGCAACTTATGAAGCTTAATGGCTATATTGAAACTTTATTAGACACTGAATTGCTTATAAAGAGATTTCGTGGAATAACATTGTTGAGAAAACGGTCTTAGCGCTTATATACGAGTCTACTTTATTAAGGCATCTTATATATCAATTCAACACTATATAAGTTCAATGGTAACTTTTATGTCAAATCATGCGCTCTTATAAGTGCCGTATAATATGCATTTTTATAATATCAACGCAACTATTTTACAGCTTCGCTACTTCTCTATATGTGCTATATAATATTGAGTTTTAAATACTTATAAAGCAAAATTTCATAGCGATATAGTTGTTTATACTAAATGCCAATCATGGCAGTCCTAATACAGTATATTTATCAAGGATCTATTCTTATATAATAGACGTGTATGATGAAACATTTACACAACGAAAATACCGTTTTAGAGCATCTAAGCTGGAGCCTTCCACCCTAATAGACCTTCTATATGGTTGAAAAAATCTACTTTCCATAAACTATATGAAATCGTTCAGTCAAATTGTTCTACTTGGGTGGATCTCAACATACGGTTATTTATTGTACAAGTCGTCACCCTAAGATATGGATACTTATTATTGGAAGAAAGTGAAGCGAGGTAGGAATTTCAGAAGAAAAGTTAATCTGAAACTTCAAAAGATTCTCAAAAAATCCAAAACCACCATCACCGAAGAAAGCGGCATCAGACCTTATAGGCGAGAAACTTCAATAAATATTACCGATACAATTTCTGTAATATCTAACGCTGATTCTGAAAAGGTACTGCATTACCAGGACATTGAACAGGAGGAAGAAATAAACGCATTTACAAAGCGACTGATTACTTTATAAAACCTTACTTTCGGAAGTTATACAGCAGCTCCTTAGAAGCTTTATTGAGTGGTTTATAGACGCTGGAGGAACAAAACTAAGAGGTTTCCATTTTACCATATAAGCATTCATGTACCCATTACAAATCTAATCAAGGCTGTATTACTGGTGCCTAATTTAGACGTATAGATACTTAATTGATGCTGAAATATTGTTTTCACCTCTTATTTATACAGCATTGAGTTATATAAGAGAGTGGAATAGATATTGTTAGCGTTTTTAAAAAGAAATTTGTGCTACTTGGGATGGGAATGACAGCTGAAACATTTTTGGCTCATGCGATTTCCCGGGCTCACTAATAGTATATTATACACCAAGAGACTAATGCCTGTACTTGTAAACAAGACTTGAGGCTGAGCATGGCCTTGAGCATCAGTGACCCATTTAATCCCGCGGGTGGTGTTTGATTCCTTAGGTCTGAGCGCAGAGGAGCCCCAGGGAAGCAATCCACCTAAGGAATTAATGTCACTTCAGTCGAGAGGTGTATATCTACAATATTTTTTGCAATTCCGGTAATTCTACATAATTTTTAAATAAAAATTAATACTACTCACATTTGAAGCCCTAACACAATAAACATCGTATGCTTTTTGCTTCTATGTGGCAATGATAAACAAGGTCACTGTCAAAACGGCGTCATTGTAGAGAAAATCAGTGAAAATGAATAAAAGTGAAGAATTCAACGTGGATCGGGCTGCTGAAGAAATTACTCGAGAGCTAATACCACAAAAATCAAGAAAACTATGTGAACAACAGAACGGATCATTTGTAAGGTTAACAAATAGATATTAATGTTACTATGGTACGTTTTTATTTGTACTTTAAATCCCTTGGGATTTTATTTGTCACTCCATATCCCTTGGGTCTAAAAGTGACACTTTAGTAAGACTGAAGTGACTACTTTAGTCCCGAAATTTCAAAAAAGCATCAATGTAATTATAATTTGTTTGTTGAAAGTAGACCAGCTTCTTTATTAAATAGTGTAATATTGATTATGGGAATAATTCATCTTGATCTCTTGTCCGCCCTGAACATTTTCATTCACGTTTCGAAGGAGAATGTACTTGGTCCTTGCACTGTTTACTTTTGTTAGTGGTTGAGAGTATCTAGCAGGTAAATGTTTTTTATGTTTTGTAATTGTTTGATTATTTGTGTGTAAGCTAAATTTTTGTTGGGTTTTCTTATTGTACTGAGTACATATTTTCACTAGCCTGTAATAAGCTTATAACTCAAGTTGTGTACTATAATATTTCTACGATAATTTATAAAAATTAAATGCGCAACAAGAAACTATTTTTTTAAGCAGCATTAAACATTTATTTATTATAATACCTTGTAAAATGCTGGCAATTATTTATAACTTATAAAAAAATCGTTTGAATAAAGAAAAATGAATATATATTACAGAACGGTTAGCAGAGTTGCCAGCTTAACACCCATTTTCGCAATGAAAATTTATTTTCTGTTTTTCATAATTTTATTACTTAAATTACTATTATGATTATGATAGGAATTGCAAATCACCATCAACCAAAAGAGTGACAGAAGTTCATTTTATTTTGTGATCTGCTAATTTGAAATATTCGGATATTTCTTTAGGAACACCACCCATTTTTTGCTTAATCCTACCACTTGTCTCGTACATTCACCTCTTTGGTAGTTGAAAAAAATTTGATAGATAGATAGAAATTTAGGGAAATTATGGAAGATCTACATACTTTGGTTTTCGCATCAAGTAGCTAGACTCCGTTTCACGTAGGAAGAAGCCACATGAAGTTGCAGTCGTATGCGCGAACTTCAAAACCAGCGCCAAATTAGGCAATCCAGATCACGTGACTTAATATGGCCGTGCAGGGCAAACAATTTAGACAGATAGGTTAGTTTTGTATTGTCTATTCAGGCCCGGTTTATCAATATCAATTTATCCGTCAGTTAATGCTTAACTACCAGTTATTTTGGAAAGGTCGGTTTATCAACAACAGGATAACTTTATCCGGCAGATAAAATGTCAAATATTTATCTTTCAGTTTCAAGTGGCGGATAGGTCGATATCTGGAGGTTGAGGTCTATTACATAACCTCACTTTATTCGGTAGAGTTGTTGTGTTTTGATTTCGTTGTGTCAAATTTACTTGGGTCATGAGCAAATTAAAAAATGGAAAGTACTAGTACTACTAAGAAGAGAGGATGCAATTTCACAACAGAGGAGAGAAATTTGCTTCTAAAAATTTCAAATAAACATAAAAATGTAATAGAAAATAAAAAACATATATACATACAAAACCTTTGGATAAACATTCACCAATAACCTAACAAAAATATCAATTGATGTGACATGACCTTATTCTTATTACAACCAATGAGATTGCTTACATTCATTCGTCAGCATTGCCAACTTTCTTTATCTGTTAGTTAACAAACTAGAGAATAAAAACGAGTTGATAAACCGCTTCCAAACAATCTGGAACTTTATCTGCTAGTTACTTTTATCCGACGGATACTTAACTGATGGATAATATTGGCTATTGATAAACCTGGCCTCGTCATAAACAGTGCTCAAGACTTTTAAGTCGAATTCTCTACGCTTCTTACTTAATTCATTCTTGTGCACCAAAAATGTGTTTTTTAAAACAGCTGGGACCTTAAAAGAGCTTACTTGGTCTCGGTTTGAGCTGCTCCCACAACCGACTACAATACAAGTTTTTGGCATTTTGAAGTAGGTGTTTCACTTCTGAAATCCGTAAACATAAAAGTTAAATACTGCAGGTGATATCTTCCAATTCAAGCAAGTTAAATATTAATGCCATCAATTCCATAAAATTTTCACTTTCATTATAATATTGTATGTTTTAGTCAGTGAGTACTTACCCGTAAATATTAAATAATAATTCTTGATAGTCTAAAAACCACTAACAAAAAAATAATGTTCTTATATAGGTACCCAGCTTAAAAGTTTTATAAAACTGAACTTTTTATTGTCTATTATTAGTATAGAGACACCAAAGCAAAATAAAAGCACCTCTCTCCAAAATAAACACTTATGTATACCAAAATCCATGGTCTACAATGTATTAAATCACATTTGTTTGCCCTGTATTGCCATATTGAATTTTATTTGACAGGTCACTGGATTGCCTAATTGTGAAATTGACATTCGACTTCAGATCAGTAGACATCTTGTAGGTTAACACTTCTTCTTTTCTAGATCTTTTTGCCCTTTCAGGCGTCGGATGAGTAGGTTAACACAAAATAACAATATTAAAAATGTGTTTATCGTATGTATAGTTCAAATAAAACATATTTGAGAATGAACAAGACCAATTTTGATTCCTGCGCAAGACAGTTTACAAACTTCACGCAGCTTCTTCTTATGTGAAACGTAGTCCAACTTCATAATATTGGATGGTGTGCTTCTTTACTATTCGATAAACTAATTTTACTCTTTCTACTCATGGTTTAGAAGAGGAAATATACTAGTATTCCACTGAGACGTATTTTGGATCTTACTTGGGCTATTTTTATCGTTGAAACTCTAAGAAATATTAAAATGTAATGTAGCCAATATTTGACTTCAAAAATAAATATCCGGATAAGACAAAAGTGAAATTATACACTAACTGCAGGTATTCATCAATATCCGTTCGCTCCCTAATCAACTAATGCATTATGATAGTAAAGCACTTAACATATTGTTTAAAATATAATCAGTACGAAATGGTTTGAGCTTCTCTATAATGACTGCGCGGTCGAGGAATGCTCAATTATATTCATGTGAATGGTAATTTTTTTTTCATATATTTATGCTCGTATATTTGAATTTTTAACGAGTCTATTATCATATTTGTTGAATGTTCATCTAAACACTAGCTGCTTTTTCGAATTATAAACTGGGTAAAGTGTAGAGTGAGTAGCCAAGTCTGGGAGGAAAAATAGAATGAAGTAAGTACCCAGTTTTTTTTGCAAAAGAACGAATTTTGATTGGCCGAAGTGAATCATTTTCAAGAAAAGAATATTTCACAATATTTCGTTGACTTAGTATCTGTCCTTAGGGATTTAATAATAAAACTTTATAAATCCTTCATTGTACAGTAAACAGAGAAGGGCAAGGAAAATGATAGAAGAAGGTTGAAAAAAAAGGCCGCGAGTGTAATTTTCTTCTTGTTCGGGAAGCATTAGTGGTAAACAATATTCAATAATTATGAGAACCCCTTCACAAATTGCTATTTTTACTAAAGTTGAATATAGTCACCTTACTATGGATTCCAGGACACACTGGAATAGAAGGAAATGAAATAGCAGATGAACTAGCGAAGAAGGGAACTGAAATACCTTTCTGGGGGCCTTAACCCTTTTGCGGAATCAGCCCCCATGTAATATTGGAAGAAATAGCTAGGTTAAGCCGAGAAAAAGAGAAGATCTGAATTAATAGGGCTTATACAATCAAAGACTCTTCTGAGTGACTACAACCTGTTGAGATCAAATGAATGCATAAGTCAAAGTAAAACTGCGGTAAGAGTTTTAACAGGGATCCTAACGGGACATTGTCGCCTGAATGGGCACCTGAAAAAGCTCAAAATAGTGGAGGAAGAAGAATGCAGATTTTGTGGAATGCAAGAAGAAACTTCCATCCACATACTTTCCAACTGCACAGCACTTCAGAATCCTAAAACACAGCACCTGGGAGATTACTGGATAGAAGAGGAACATTTACCTAAGTTGAAGCCTGCAGACATCCTAAAATTCGTCCGGGAAATAGGACTAAAAGAACTACTAGTTTCTGAGACTCTCCTCAGAAACTGAGTAGACGTAAGGGGGCACAATAGATCTTTTAGGTCTCAGTGAATGTCACCCCAAAATACATACATACTAAAGTTGATGGTATTTTCTGTACATGATTTGATCCAGGATAGAAATCGAAGAAATCAGATCGGACCAAAAAAAAAGGAATGGACTTAACAGTTACAGGATTAGTATTAGCCAGAACAGCATATGATGTGTTCAAGTTCAGATACTTATTTCGTGTTATTCAGAAGTTTTATTATTTTCATTTTCAGATTTTTGTGAACAAAGAAAAAATGGGACACCAGGAGATAACAAATGCTAAGTTGGAAGACAACAAATTTTCAGAGACTCCAGTAAAAGATTTAGCAGCAGAAATTCAACCGGAAGTTATCAGGAAATCAGATACTTGGTTTCTACAGTTTACAATTTTAATAGGTAATTTTTAATTATATTCACTTGAACTGCTATTTTTTATCACGTTTATCAGCGAAAATGCTTCATTGTTTCTTCAAGCAACTCTCATTTTGCTTGAAACAATAACCATATTACCATATTTATCATTGCTTTGGGGAAGCACCATATACTTCATTCAAATTTACAAAATTAAAAAAAAAAAAAATTGTTTTCTGGAAATGGTTTGCTTTTCCTTGTTTTTATTTTGGCCACCCGTAAATTGTCCCAAGTCATAGTTTCCATCTCTTCCCAAGTAGCAATTTAAATTCTATAAGGTTTGTATAAACACCTACAAGATATGTCTTATAGGATACTAAAATTCTTATAACGGTCTACAAAACAATTAAATGATCCTTATACAACTGAAAAGGGCCCATTGTTCACAACTGTTTGGTTGTATAACAGTTCTATTGAAAGTGTATACAACTCTTATATGACTGTTTAATACACATTTATACAACTCTTAATCGACTGTTTTATAATCATTTATACAGCTACTATAAAATGATTTAATAGTGTATCATGTAGTCACATCTATAAAATGGGATTGAAGCGGCACTATGAAGGTCTCACAAAATGGTTGTATAATGCAATATATTTTTTCAATGCTGTTATTTCGAGCACAATGGAAACATTTTGTCATCTAGCAGTTTATAAGAGCATTTCATTTTTTAGAGAAGAATATCAGAACCAAGTTATATTTCAACTTGAACGTGCATCATACATTTCATTTGTAGAAATGGAGACTTATCAAAACGACTTGGGCCGCATTGGCGGATATCGATAGTGAAAATTATAATTTCATTTGGATGGTTTAATAGCACAAATTTTGATGCGCCGCAAATTTTACTGCTAGATTATAGGTATATAATATTGTCAAGAAAATGAAGCGCTTCAATTCTGGTTAAGTTTCAAGTAGATACTTAACAAAAATAATAAAATAGAATATCTTAAAATATCTTTTTTCATGATTTTAATAGTTTATCACTTCATATGGATATTCTTTCACAATATAATTCTCTAAATAATGATAAAGTCACATTTTTCGATATAGTTTCATGTTTCCAACTCAATTGTTCATAATGGCGGCAATAGCGGTACAAGAATTGCTTATTCAAACATGGCGATGTATAAAACAACAATTTTATCCCAAAGAAATGCCTTAAACAATATTTTACTGTAAAATGGAACGGTATACGATAACTGTTTTATAACGAAGAATATTTAGGCACTATACAACTAAAAAGTGTTTTATAATGCAACACAATTGAATGCTATACAATATTTATTAAACAACAATATACAGCTTCAAGACAAGCTTAAGTATAGTATATTAAAGTATAAGTGGATATTAATATTTACGATATTTTTTTTATTGGTGCACTTTGAAATTATAAATACCGGTCTATAACTACTACAACAACAAGAAATGGAAGTCATAGATGGAAACGTCAACTAAATGTCAAATGGTTGAATTCGTGACGTATATGATGTACACCTTGCGTTGTCATGGAAATGAGAAAAACATAAACTAATTTGTATTTTGATGGAAGTTCAACCTTATTGAGTTCTGTGAATGTCAATAGTATTAATATAAATACCATTTCCTAAGATTTGAAAAATGGAAATATTAATATTTCAAACAATACCAACGGCACTTTCCATTTTAATTTATAAATTTGATATTGTTAAATATCGTTCGAATAAAAGTTTTGACGTTACAAACTACTCCTGTCAGATCAATGATGAAAATATTGTCATTTAGACATGATTTAGACCATAGATTTAGACTTCGTTTCTCGAGTTGTTGATGTTGCCACGGTAACTTTAAAACACGCGCGTGCTAAAAAGTTCGATTTAAACACGCTGAGGCGTGCTTCAAATAGGTAAAATGGTTCACCAATAAAAATAGTTATTTATGTAACTAGTGTGTAAAGTAGCCTTTTTTTTGACGAATGTGAATATTGTCGCATGAGCCGCAGGCGAATGCGACAATCACATGAGTCGAAAAAAAGGTCTTTACACACGAATTGCATACAATATTTTTTCTACTAGCGAATATTTAATTAAAATACAAAAGTTTAATAGTAATTTTCTTTACGCACTAGTGCGTAAAGAAACATACTTTACGCACTAGTGCGTAAAGTAAGTTAAATTTTTCTTTAGAAGAGTCTTTTTATAATAATCTAAAATAACATCATAATTTTCTAAAAATATTCAATTCCTAAATATAAAATACAATTGCTTACTCTAGGTATAGTCGGAAGATCTCAATTTAAATTTTAAATGTCAGATTCAATTCACAAAGAAATGTCAGTCACTCACCGCCAACTTATACCTATTTATCGTATTATTTCCAGTACTCAATAATTATTTAACAATAATTATTAGGTTACTTTACCGAATTCTATAGGTTTCTATCTCCAAATTATGAAAAAAACTTAGATTTAATATCCGTTTATTATACCTATATTTTTATAAGACTAGATATCTATAACTACATACATATTGGAACTCTTTACGCACTAGTGCGTAAAATAAAGTTTTACGCACTCGAAAATGTGTCTAAAGTACGTACTTTACGCACGGTAGTAGAAAAAAACTATTTTATAATGTTGTAGCTGTTAGTTATATAGTATATTATAGAACTCTTATACAATAGGTATGAAAGTCTTAAAAAATGATATTTTTGATATTGTATAAACTTGCTTATAAGTTATTATATCCATTTAAATGAAATGATCGTATAATGCGTTATAGCATATATTGTAAAAGTCACTATAGAATCATTTAATACAATAATTTTCTTTAACAAACAAAATTATCGCAACAAAAGGCTTAATAAAAATAAAAAGTCCTTAAACAACGCTATTCGACTGTTATACAATTCAGTCCTATTAGAATTCCATTTTGCTAGTTGGGTTATCGGTGAAATTCTAGGGGACCCGGAACTAAAGGGGCCCCCAAACCAAACGATAAAGCATATGAACCCCCGATAAATTTTTTCGGTTGTACTTGCTGATTAACGCTATTTTTTGATAATATGATGAACAAAACATATAAAAAATGTGGAACGTGTCGCGGGACACACGGAAGGAACGTTCCTTTTAAGCAAAAATTATGTAATACATCTGACGTTATAGATAAACAATTTTCATATTTCTCGGTGGTCGAGTAGTAAGCAATCCAGACTCTCACGCCGTAGACCCGGGTTCGATTCCCGTGAAGAAGTTTTTTTTTTAATTGTTACTTTTATTTTTAAATAATTATTCTGCTTGATAATAATAACAACAACAGTTAGACGTTTGAAATATTTAGCAGAATATTCATTATTATATTTAATGGTACGGTACCCTTCATGAGGGAGTCCGACTGGCAACATCTAATTATAACAGCATCGTATATTTAAAAAAAAAACCGTAGCATTATACAAATTGGACATTCAAGAACTGTACGTCTACCACAAAATTAGTGGAAACATAAAATTGAATTGTTAAATTTTTAATTTGAAGTTATATTACAGTTTATAGAAACTTTTATTTTCTAGATTTTTTCTTAAGTGGGTCGTAGAAAAAATATGCTGCTCGACTCGTGTAGATTGTCCATATCGTTCAGTTCGAGTCCCAGCCGGAGTATATGAATCGCTGCTTCGTCAACGAGAGAGAGACTAAGGAGTCACAAGCACGCATGCAAGGCACATAACGAAGCAACGTAACATAACGTAGCGTAACGTAACGCGTAACGGTCAGATTTTTTGCGTCGCGACCCCTTGTCGCTTAAACATAACCTGACGTAAAGAACTAAAGTTCCAATTAAAAAGTAACCAAAATTATACCCTAAAAATATAATGAAATATTCCCAAATTATATTTAAAAAACATTTCAAGCTTTCCATTCAGTTTCCATCATCGATAACATAGATGAAGGGAGCCCGCGACTAAAATCCTGCGGGGAAGTCACCGAGTTTCAAGCCACTGCTAGACTTTATGATCCTGTTGGAAACGTTTTGAAAATGCCGTAATCTCAGAACGTCTCTGGCGATAACCGCATTGCCATCGCCATCGCCATAGTTCAACTGCAAGGGATGTAGTGTAATGTAATGCAAAGGACCCACATCATAAAATTTTTGTTATTTTTTGTAAGCATTGTCTGACTGCAGTTTATAAATTTGAGATTAGCAAAGGCGCGACGAACAATTGAAGTCAGATAGGACGATTAGTGTAAATCAGAGTCAATTATCAATCATAAATTTTTTGCACTATCGTTTATATTAATGATATTATCATAAATTTTCAAGTTCATCAATTTTAATCACCTCTTCCTGGCCGTTTGCTTTGAAAATAATTAAAAAAAATGCATTTCAATTTTGTCAACTCTATTGTGAGCATTAACGAAAGTTTTAATTTTCAGGAGTTATAACATGGGCTGTTGGCGGCGCAAAAATAGTATGGTCATCGCCGTCTTTAATCAAACTACAATCAACCAATAGTAGTATCAATCCCTTGGGAAGACCTATAACAACATCAGAAGTATCTTTGATGTTTGGCATACCGGGCGTAATAGCATTACCTGGTTCATTCATTTTTCCCAAGCTGGCTGACGTTATCGGAAGAAAAATATGCGTTCAAATTATAGGTTTCACCATGTTTATAAGTCTTGCAGGACTCGCTTTCAGTAATACCATAGAACTAATAATTTCCTGCTTAACAATATTCTCCATCGCATTCGCTGGGGTATTGGGAGTACTTCCTATGTATTTGACTGAAATATGCGAGGATCACAACAGAGCTAAATACAGCTGCTTAACATCTCTTTGTTTACCTCTAGGACAACTATATGCTTACGTGCTTGGTCCACTGTTTATCATAAGAGATTATACGTTACTTTTAGCAGCGCCCTTGATACCTTTTTTAATATGCTTCTTCTTCGTACCGGAAAGCCCTGTTTATTCATTAACCAAAGGAAGAACTGAAGAATGTAAAGCAGCCCTCAAGAAGCTGCAAAGCAATAAAACTGATAATGAATTGGAGCTTGAATATAAAAATTTAAGTCAAAGCGTTGGGCCAGCAGAACACAAGAGATCGGTTAACTTCTTAGACATATTCACTAGGAAAGAAGGCAGATATGGTCTATTTTTAGGTATGCTAGGAATGGTAGTGCAGTCTTTTGCCGGTGGTGGTACTTTGCTGCCATTGCTGGGTCCCATTTATAACGACACCGATTCATTTTTATCTGGAGATACTATTGCTATTATAGTAGAAATTGTGTCTGTGGCTAGTTTGATATTAACTATTTTTATTGTTGAAAGGGTTGGAAGGAGACCTTTATTAATAATATCGGCCATAGGATCTGGTATACCGATGATATTTGTGGGGTTATTTTTTTATTTCCAGTATATTGGTTCATCGTTAGCTCAACAATTCCATTGGATACCAATAACAAGCATTTTAATTTATTTTTTCATGTTTTTTTTGGGACTTGGATCTATACCGTTGGGGATGGTTAGCGTGTTTTTTAATATGGAGTTTAGATCAACTGGAACCGCCATTGTTATGACTGTGACTTGTTTGTTATTGGCAGTTTTCCAATCGGTGTATCCGCTGCTTGCTGAAGCTATTGGAACACATTGGTGCATGTGGATATTTGCCATTTGTTGCTTCGTTGGAGCAATTTTAATGTATTTGTTTTTACCTGAAACGACGGGAAAAAGCTTTGAAGAAATTCAGGAAATTTTAATGAGATGTTAGAATTATTTATTAATTATAATTAAAGTATTTATTTTTTGAACAATGTAACTTAATCGTTTTAGTTATTATTTTAGTTTGGTACATCGAGTCATCTAAAAATACTCATTTCAATATTACGACTTAAGGGGGGGAGTGAATAATGTTGAGTACATTTTATTTTATATCTTCTGTAAGTTCCTTGTGGCATTACTTATTCTTTTTTCTCTTATTTTTTGGGAATCAAACCACAATAATGTTTTTTATTTTTTATTTCGACGTTTCGGTATCGTTACAGCTATCGTTGTCAAGATTAACTAGTAATAAAATAATTTTTGGTCCCTATCTGACACAACGAAAAAAATATGACAACTAGACAATCAATAATATTTTGAAGTTTAAGACTACAAAACTTTGTTGTCAAATTTTATTAAGGTCCATTCATAGTAGATCACATCTCTGGTAAAATGTGAAATAAAATATTTTATTTTATGACATTCCAAAGATATGATAGTCTACTAGAAATGGAATCCAGTGAAGTGCACGTTCCAGAAACGGTTTTTATTGGGATAGCGCTTTTTTCGCTTATTTTGGAAATGTTGTTAATAAAACGCGTTTGTTGTTACTTTTTTGTGTATGATTATTTTTGTTTTCAAAACATGTATAGCTCAGTTTGGCGATTTTGTGTATTGAAGTGTGTATCGATTAACAACTATTCCAATGATAAATCATAAGAAAACCTGGATAAAAACTTATGATGCTATCCTGATAACGCAGGTAATTGATTATTGGAAATTTCTCTTCCTAACATTGGTAACCAAATTTGACTACATTCGGCTGAAATTCTAGCTACACATTTATCTGCATTTAGTTGTATTAAAACACTTTCTTTGATTTTTCGTCTTTTATTATTGGGCTCTTTAAATATTATTTTTGTCGAATCCCATTGAATTTTATGCCCCTTTTCCCAAGCATGTTTACAAATACCTGACTTAAAGAACTCCCTAACTTTGATGTATTTTTTATGTTCACTTATTCGGACTTTCAATGGTCTAGATGTTTCACCTAAATAGAATTTGTCGCTTTCACAAAATATCTGATATATGCAATTTTTTGAAGATTGTTCTTCATTTTTTGGTTTCGCTTTTGTTAAGATAGATCTCAAAGTATTGTTAGATTTAAAGCTGGTTCAAATATTAAATTGATTACCAATTTTCTTAATTCTTTCTGATAAACCCTTAACATACGGTATTGTCAAGTTTTTAAAAATTATGTTAGCTGAATTATTATTTTATTGTTATTATTATGCGGTATTAACAATGAGCCCTTTTCTATATTCTTGATTTCTTTATTTACAAATTCTGCCGGGTAATTATTGGCATTTAAAACATTTTTCAGTAGAGTTTTCTTTGTGAAATGATTATCATTAGAACAAAAGATTCCGGCCCCTTTCGTATAAGGATTTTACTACCCCTTTTTTAACGCTTATAGCATGATTTGATTCAAAATTCAAATACCTATTAGTGTGTGTTGGCTTACGATAAACACTTGTTTCATACCCTGTAGGTGTTTTATTGATCATCCAAAAATGGTAAGAAATTGTTATTTTCAATTTCGAATTCTATAGATTTTTCTCTTTCATTTATATTTATTAAAAAATCATTCAGAGATACTAAGTCATAAGGCCATAGTGCAAAAATGTCGTCTACATATCTCCACCAGACAATTGGTTTTAATTTTTGATTATTCACCATTTTGGCTTCAAAATGTTCCATGTAAATATTTGATAGAATTGGTGTACGCTTCAAAAACCCATATACACTTGGTTATTATTTGAGATACTAAAACTTGACTACTTATTTTGACACCCAATATGGGAAAAATGATTTTATTCATTATTGGGCAGAAGTATTTGGTCTTTTTTTCGTTCAAAAACTTTTTCAATGAATATACTAGAAGAGTAAACAATGCCAACATAAATGATACCAAAGTTGTCATTCAATAAGCATTATGTATACTTTATTCAAAAGCCTTTTTGTTGTGCGTCATCGTTTGTGACGTATAATCGGGTTTTGGGTATGTCGTTTATTTTATTTGCTATCTTGACATATAACTAGCCTTAAATTTGATAAATAAAATCATCAGGATCGTATTCAACCAAATTCCAAAAGGTTATGAAATTGATAATTACCAGTTTCTTTTTCTAACTGAAAATACTTAGGAACTTTCAAATTGCTGATGTTTTTTCGTGTATCTATGCATATTTTTGTAGTATTTAAATATATATAATATTAAGATTAATATTCACTTTTCATAAAATAATAATTGACCGTAAACAACAAAGTACAGACTTGACGAGAACTGACAGTCGGACATTAGAAATAGATATTGCCGATACGAAAGGTACGTCTGCATCCTATTTTGAATGCTGTAATTTCTCCCGATTGATAGGCCGAGCTTGCGCGTAATGTAAACATCAACTAATCAAATTTTTCAAGTTAAAGATTAGGGTTAACGTTTGTAATACATCAAACGGTTCATTATTGTGATATTTTTCTTACGATTATCCACAGACCTGACTTTTTTTCCATTTCTTCGAACGTAATGTATTAGAAGGACATTAACAATCGATGACGCACACCAAGAAGGGTATTATATGAACTCTAATATATTCTAAGAATATTCATTCTGGTATATTCAAAGAATATATTCTTGTCTTTTTATACACCCAGGAAAAAACGTCGGTGTTCACTAGCATATTTTTTCAAACTAATTCTTCTTATATTGGCTAATTAACACGGAAAATTGTGTTTGAATGTCGACTGGGAAGAGAAGATTTTGTTATCTTAGTAGATGTTAAAACCATTAGTGGCTAAAGTTTATTATTTGATACTTCATGTGTTAATAAGTTTTGGTCTTATGCTACTTGTTTTTCACATTTGACTCGATTGTGAAAACGGCTTCCATTTAAAATGAACCCATGGGTCACTGGTCTATTATGGCAAAGCTTGGACTATTGCCAACACTATTACCGTTGCAAAGAATGGACATATACAGTGCTCCCCCCCTCGTATCTTTTCTACACTTACATAAATGAAATTTGGAGGGTGGAAATAAAGTTTTCTAAACTTCTTTACGAATGGTAACAGGTGACGTAATAGTAATAGATGACGTCACAGTGCCACTCTGGCCAATAATTTCAAATAGGACCTTATGGCAAGTGATATCTCGTTTGAAAGGCATTGACATTGGCTACATAGCCATATTAATTTTGTTTGGGTTTAAATTAATTTTGACGTATAAATTAAATAAATTCCAAAATTATTATTTCACATTTAAATATTGAAGATTTTTCAGTCCGTCTCTGGTTAGTTGTCAAAATATATGACGTTTTTGATTTTATAGTATTTGTTGCTTTGCAAAGTTTTTCTAAAAAGCTTAAATATTTAATTTTATTATTGTTTAACGAGACGTTTATGAGTTTACATAGGCAAAATGGTAAGTAGCAGCTATCTTAATAATTGGTGAATGTAGAAAGAATCTCCATGGAGCGGAACGTTTATTTGATGGGAGATACCCAGATCGCTCTATCTCGAGAACTTATTTGAGGGAGCTTCTTCACAAGTTTGAAGCAACAGGTAGTGTTCAAGATGCCAAACGATCTGGTCGACCAACATTTAGTGATGATAAAAAAATTTATATAGTTGCTGAAATGGTAGTAAACCCTACTTCCTCTTCAACTAAAGTTTCGTCTATCTGTTAAGTAAGTAAAAGTACAGTACAGAGAGTGTTGGCTAAAAATAAATTCCATCCATACAAGTTAAAAATGGTGCACCACCTTTCGGATGACGACCCCGACAGAAGACTCGAATTCTGTGAATGTATGACAAATAAAATTAGTCGAAACCCACATTACACAAAAACCATTTGTTTTAGTGACGAAAGTACTTTTTGCCTCAATGGAAATGTGAATACACAAAATGTGAGGTACTGGAGTGACACAAATCCTCACACCTTTCGTGAACATCATACCCAATTTCCAGAAAAAGTCAATGTTTGGGCAGGTATTTTGGGAAACCACATAGTTGGTCCTGTCTTCCTAAATTCAAATTTAAGCGGTGAAGTGTATCTGGAGATGTTACAAAATGCAATTGAGCCGCTAATTCTAGAAATTCTGGAAGATAATCCAGATGAATTCGGCCATCTGGAAATAACATTTCAACAAGATGGTGCTAATGCACATTATTATGGTGCAGTAAGACTTTACCTGGATGAAGAATATCGAGGTAGATGGATCGGCCGGCGAGGTCCTATAGAATGGCCACCTCGGTCACCAGATCTGACACCATTAGATTTTTTTCTATGGGGTACTTGAAATCCAAGGTTTATACTATGGCACCAGATAGCATTGGCGTTTTGAAAGAAAGAATTCTTGAAGAATGCAATGCATTTCAGCTGACACATCCGAACAAGTACGACAAGAGTTTACTAATAGGATGTATTACTGTCAGGAAGTAGACGAAGCACATTTCGAACACTTGCTATGAGAATCCATTGTGGATATTTGATTAATTAAATTGAAAAAAATAATTTCAATAATTTTGGTATTTATTCAATTTATCCGTCAAAATTAGTTTAAACCCAAACAAAATTAATATGGCTATGTAGCCAATATCAATGCCTTTCAAACAAGATATCACTTGCCATAAGTTCCCATTTAAAAGTATTGGCCAGACTGGCACTGTGACGTCATCTACTACTATTACGTCAACTGTTACCATTCGTAGAGAAGTTTACAACACGTTATTTTCACCCTCCAAATTTTATTAATGTAAGTGTAGCCGTTCAAAAGATACGAGGGGGGGG
>CAJUYH010000295.1:746-21223 GCA_910591685.1 Galerucella tenella | reverse complement strand
GGGGGGGGAGACTTTTGAATAGCACTGTATATGTCCATTCTTTACAACGTTAATAGTGTTGGCAATAGTCCAAGCTTTGCCATAATAGACCAGTGACCCATAGGTTCATTATTTTAAATGGAAACCGTTTTCACAATCGAGTCAAATGTGAAAAACAAGTAGAATAAGACCAAAACTTATTAACACATGGAGTATCAAATAATAAACTTTAGCCACTAATGGTTTTAACATCTACTAAGATAACAAAATCTTCTCTTCCCAGTCGACATTCAAACACAATTTTCCGTGTTAATTAGCCAATATAAGAAGAAAGAAAGAGTGGACTTTTGAATAGCACTGTATATGCAGCACAAGCAGCAAAACTTGCTGCTATTCGAGTTGTATCAAAAATGAAATGTGGAGCACAGAAAAATTGAAAGAATCCACAACATTTTATAGCAAGTGCTTCAAACAATGTACATGCAAATGTGTTAGGTAACAATGATATGAAATAAAGATTCTCTTAGAAAGGTCACGAGATTATATACAATATATATGAGGTGGATAATCGGCCTATTCAAATGCGACTTTTCAGAAAAGGGGCTCTCATCTAAACTGAAGCCTTGGGATACCCTAAAATTCCTACAGGAAATAGGACTAAAGAAACTACTGGTCTCTGAGACTTTCCCGGAAGCTGAGTACAAGACAGTGGGTATAATAAATATTTTAGGTCACCTCAATATACATACATCCGGTATAGTGAAGCATGGTTGAATATGCAGCTTTTCTGGTGTCTAATGCTTATTGGTTTGGATGCTGTTAAAATAATTAGCATTTTTCCATCATTGAAGCAGCTTGTAGCTCTAGCTTTGGTTGTTATATAATAATATTTATAATAATGACTTTGCATACAGGAGAATTTTAAACCAACTCAATATTTATTTAGATATATATTTTATAATATTATAATAGTACAATTGCATCTCAGTTAATCCGCCACATTTGTTGGAAGAAGTAAAAAAATAAGTCATATATAATTAAATTAGTGATAACGTGGAGCAAGTTATTAATTCAGTAGTTATTCACTGTATGAAAGAACGAACAACAATATTGTATAGATAAAATGGAAAATGCTAATTCGACAACAATTAAATATGTGCCCACAGAATCCAACAATAAAAATACTCAATTTATTCCTGAAGATGAAGTTTCATCCGAAACTTGGTATTTGAGGATGTCTGTACTAACAGGTAATACATTTTTTTGTTTTTCGTTACCATTTTTTCAATGCGATTCAGCGGTCGAATGTTAATTGTAGTTCAGTGCCTCTTCGGCATTAAATTATATACAGGGTGGCGCATTAGAAATAGTCGACCTCAAATATTGTTGGCGGGGGAGATTTTTGTGGCAAACCACGAGACATGTCGATTTTGTTTTCGAGGGGGACAACTTTTGATAGTTAACCTATGGTTGTACGGTCATCCCCCTATCTGTATCTGTAAAGTAGGGAGGGTGAGTGTGTAGGCTCACAGCACTTAGGCCACATGTGACCCATTGTACATCCTCCCGAGGAGTTGTCCTCCTAGGTCATTGTCCATCCTGTCCTTCTCAGGAAGGTGGACAGGTCACTGGGAGACATCTCCTTTATATCGGCAGGTGTAGGCCAAGACTCACCGAACACACACTCTCTTATTGACGATAACTCCGGACACTCGCAGACAGTTTCATCTTCCTGTTCACACATCCTGCATAGAGGTGTGTCCACTAGCCCCATAGTATGGAGGTGTTTACTTAGTTGACAGTGACCAGTTAGAAATCCTACTGTTAAACGTAGGTTTTTCCTTGTCATCGCCAAATATTTCTTCGGCGCCAGCTTCCGAGGGTTGCCCAGGGTGATCCTGGCAAAGCAGCATCCTTTGATTCCATCCCATCTCTCAAGGGATTGAGCATGGGTGTAACGTTTGGCTAGTTCCGCAATTGTCGAAGTCGTTAGGCCGTAGGTGTCACTGGGTCCTAGAATTTTCAGTCCAGCGGCTTCCCTGGCTGAAGAATCAGCAATGCGATTTCCTTTACTGCTGTCGTGCCCTTTAACCCACCTCAGGATAATGTTGTTATCTGCCGAGACGTCAGCTGAATCTTGGTGGCACTCTAGTACTAGCCTCGATATAACACGTTGTCTGTTCAATGCTAATAGGGCTTGTCTACTATCAGTGCAGATTATTATGGTTTTGCCAAAAATTCCTCTTCTGGTTAGTTCTTTTGTGGCAATTGAGATACCAGCCAGTTCTGTTTGAACCACGCTGGTATTGTTTCCCATTCCCCACTTAATCTTGAGGCTCATGCTCTCGAGTAAACTCCACAGCCTGAGCCTTCTTTCATTTTTGAACCATCTGTATATATGGGTATTGCATTTGCAGCATCTGGCTCTGTGTTCTGTTTTATTTGAATTTTGTAGGGTTTGTTAAACAAAAACCTGGGTTCAATTGCATCGTTGGCTGCCTGCAGCAGAGGTAGCGCAGGCTCAACCTCAATTGGCCCATTCCTACTTCGGGGTTTACACCAGCCGTATGCAATCGTACCATGGCCATTAACGCAACCTCCTTGACGTGTAGGTCCAGAGGAGTCAGACCAGTAATTAGTTCCATTGCTGCAGTTGGTGTTGTTCTCATGGCTCCTGTAATGTTCAAACAAACCATTCGCTGTATTTGATATAATTTTTGGATGGCCGTTGCTTGTAGAACCTTCGGTCCCCATGCAATTGCTCCTTGTTATTGCAGTGTAGATCCAGGTGACCACACGAGGCGACAGACCCCATGTGCGTCCCACTGTCCTCCGACACTGCTCATATGCCACATATGCTCTTCTTGCTCTGCTGTGTAGATGAGAGTTCCATGTTAGTTCCCTGTAGAGGGTAATACCAAGGTATTTCACCTCTTCCGAAAAGTTTAGTTTGCTTTTGAAGATTTCGGGAGGTTTCAAACCCGATAAACTTCTTTTCCTGGTGAAAAGGACCATCTCAGTCTTTCTGGGATTGATCGACAATGAGTGTTCTTTACACCATTTTTCAATTAATTTAAGCCCATCCTGCGCTCTATCGCACAGTGTGTTCACAAATTTGCCAGTCTGCAAGATAACTATGTCATCTGCGTATGCAATTGTGTAGAATCCATTGTTGTTGAGGTGATTAATCAGGGTGTCTAGGACTATGTTCCACAGAAGGAGTGATAAGATTCCTCTTTGTGGACATCCCCTCATGACCAGTCCTCTTACTGTGATGTCTTCTACATTGTTATGTCTGTGATGTCTTCCCCCCTAAAAGGGGGGACTACCCCTTCGAGAATCTTTAATGGCATGGGGGGTCGAGTGGCACATAATTTGAAAGGTATTACGATTCTCTTCGAAGACATGCTAACATTTTTGTGTTAAGTGTTAAAATAATGACAAAAACCAGCTGGAAGTGTGAGTGAAAGGAATCAAGAAAAAAGTTGTCAGAAAAGATTTAATCAAAAGAAGGTGTTCAAATTGTGATCCGTTTACCTCTAAACAGTAATACAACCTTTGCTCAACACTGTTCCGAACATTTTGTAGCATAACAGAAGCTATTTCACCACATGCCACAGTTATCCGGTGGCGAAGATCTTCTTAAGAGTTCGGTTGCGTTTGGTGAGCAACACTTTTTAAATAACCCCTTACGAAAAATTCCAACGGTGATAGATAAGGCGATCTTGGGGGCCATTTAATGGAACCTCTTCCACCAATCTAAATCTAAAAAGTCACGTACAGGATCTGCATAGTGTGGTGGAGCGCCATCCATTTTCTGGGATGAGATTATCGATTTCCATTATCTCCAGAATTTGAGGATAGATGAGGTCTTCGAGCAAATTAAGATAAGATTCACCCATCAAGTTATGAGGTAGGAAAAACGGACCAACAATATTATTTCCAACAACCCCAGTCCACACATTCAATTTTTGTGGAGCCTGTGTATGTTGTTCTCTCATAATTGCAGGATTTGCATCACTCCAATAACTGTAATTATGATTGTTCACGTGACCATCAAGAAAGATTCGTCAGAAAATCATATCGAATATAAAAAGTGGGGGTTGTCCACCTGTCTTCAAGTCATCTACTCACAAAATTGGATACGGCGATCTGGATCGTCTTCCTTGAGCACTTGCACGAGATGAATCTTATAGGGATGGAATTTATGCTGTTTCAAGACTCTCTGTCTGCTTCTACGTGGACTTCCTGTAGCTGGTTTTTGTCATTAATTTTAACACTTAACACAAAAATGAAATGAAATACCTTTCAAATTATGTGCCACTCGACCCCCACGCCATTAAAGATTCTCGAAGGGGTATTCACCCCTTTTAGGGGGATGACCGTACAACCATAAGTTAACTATCAAAAGCTGTCCCACTCGAAAACAAAATCGATGTGTCTCGGGGTTTGCCGCAAAAACCTCCCCCCAATATTTGAGGTGGACTGTTTCTAATGCGCCACCCCTTATGTTCATGAGTGAACAGTATACTTCGCATCCATGTAACGCCCACTTTACTGTCTAGCTAGAAAACCCTTATCATAATGCAAATCTACTAAAAAATGTTTATTTGGCACAAATAAATTTCGTGGTAGCAAACATGTTTGGATAGAACTTCACGTGTCTTCGAGTTTACTTTTCTAATCCACTTTTGTTTTATCTCTAATAGAAGGATTATTTCCCTCATCTGTTAAATTTTATTCGCTGATAATACTGCCTCCTTTCTATTCGAATAATATAATAATAATAATACTTTTATTGCTCTTGAAACCAAATAGTTTACAGAGAGAAAATCTAAGAAATAAAAAAAAGGAGAAAAAAACAATATTTCCCAGTAAACAACACATAAATGTGAAGGAAGAAAAAAAAACCACAAAAAAGACGAATATTCATAAAAACAAAACGATAATACCTTTCTATTCGAATAAAATCACATCGTCTCGTTTTTCAGAACCTAAATATAGGCAACACTTTGTACATCATGTATATCAAAATACGATGACGTAATTTTCAGTTACTTTTCTGCTTATCAGAATAAATATAAATTTACCAACCGTAAATACTATTTACTGTACTTAGGTAATGAGCCAATTTACATTCTACGGGTTGGCAAAACTTATATTTTTTTTTAACTTGAAGCGGTAAAATCGTATAAACTATAAACAAAACACCAATATGTATTATAGATTTTCCTCAAACTTCAAATACAAATGGCCTTTTTGTAACTAGCTATTGGTCAATAAAACCTATAATCAAAAAGTAGCTAACTCCATTTTCAGGTTTGTGACGTATCTGTAGTGAAAGTTGCAAACATTTAATAACCAGGAGAAGTAATTTGAAAAGCCTTACCAACACCACTAAAAGTTACCAGATTAGTTACTAAAGGATGTGTTCCGAAAAAGAAGTCAACAGTCGTGTTCCAAATCTATTAAATATGCCTTGATTGATGAAGAAATCAGCCACGCATAGTAAATAAGTCGATTTCTCGTCTGTCTAGTAGATTATTTAAATGTTAAACACACGGGTCTTCTGTCACATGTAAAACTTTGTCCTGTTTCGTATAGATTAGAAAATTTCTCTAATATAGCTGTTTTTAATTAGAAAAAAACTGGATGCAATAAAAAGGACTTGAATAAGTTAGTTATTTTATAATTTTCACTATACTTTCACAAACCCCATTCTTTTATATATTTTTTAAACTTTCGATAGCTTGTAATCTCCATAGACTTTTGACGATATCTTTCCAAATATGTAATAATACAATGCATATAATAAAAAAATAGTACATTTATTCAAAGGATTACACAGTGGAATTTAATTTGTTTCAAAGCTTGCGAAATTTCATCCAATATAGATCTCATTTTTGTTCTTCGAACAGAATTTTTAATTCACTTATCACAATTTTTCAAAAGTCTTGGTATTCCACTAATATTTGCTGCACTGTATTTTGTTCCTCTACCTCGGTATTCCTTCAATATAGTTAATGAACCGTTGACTCTACTACCCCTATAAGGAAAATGATGAGCATTCAATACCTTGTTAATATAAAAGTAATAATCTTACCAATTGCTTGAGAAATTGTAGATATAATATGAATGTATAGTTTGGCAAGTTTATCTGAAGCTATGCGGCATCGGTGAGAGGCGAGGAAAAACATGGCGCCTATCTGTCAAACGTACAAATGGCGTACGGTACCTATTTTACAATGTAAAACTGAAAATACAAAGGTAACTGACAATACCAACGCCACTGGATAAATCAATATCAGTCAATTGACGAAGTGAGAGGGAAGATCTCACGCGCGCGCTTGCCAATAAGAAGTCAGCTGGTCGATACAAATCAACAATTATGTAATTCGGAGGGTGTGGTCATTATGGTTTTCGTACAACGCTGCCAGAGCTTCAAAAAGCCCATAACAAATTTGGAAAAGTGTTCATCTTTAAATATTCATGAATTGAAAAAATAATGTTAATAGAATAAATCCAAGGAAACAAGCAAATTATAAAATTAACGTTCAATCATATTTTTAATATTGTTAATAATAAACAGACCCTTTTCTAATTATTATCACTACATAGTTAGAACCTCAGTTTTGTCATAGTTAAAAGTGGCAATGTCGAATGTTTTCGACTGCATTCCTTTCACTGTTTCAGATAAACTTGCCAAAGTATATTTGATTTTTGACGGTCCTAAATGACCTATAAGTTCACCATTTATATTGTTTTACCGGACTAAGCGAGGAGCTGGTACTCGAAGTAGAAGGATCCATAATTGCAGATATTTAATACAAATGCCCACTGAAGTTTTTAAAGGAACAGTTTCAACGAAACTAAGTGAAAAAAAATAATAAAATACAAGAGCGGATGCGATGACAAATTAAGTATCCGGAATCTGACCAATTAGAGGTCTACAGAATTGCCAACTTCAATTCAAATTACTCCTTCTGGTTTTTAAATGAGGTATAGAAATACTTTATTCATAGTTTTCTTCAGAAATATTCGGTTTAAAAATTTTTATATTAAATTTTCCAATATATTTTAATAAAATACCAAGTTTGGTAACTGTAATATTATTTGTTTTAGGTTTATTACTATATATTTTTGGTGGAACAACAATCGTATGGTTTTCTCCAGCTCTTGTTAAACTGATGTCTAACAATACCGATGTAAATCCAATAGGCAGACCAATAACGACCTTCGAAACCTCCCAGTTACTCGCCATAGTAGGGTTATCTTCATTGATCGGTCCTGTCATATTTCCAAGAGTAGCAGATATTATTGGAAGGAAAAAAGTGTTGGTTCTGAATGCACTAATTATGTTTTTGAGTATAATGGGAGTGGCTTTCGCTAAAAGCATCAAAGTGATGATAGTTTTCGAAATTATTGTGAATATTGGATTCACAGCTGTATTGTCAATAATGCCGATGTATTTAACAGAAATATGCGAGAATCATAACCGAGCTAAATACGGTTGTCTGATGTCAGCTTGTTTACCAGCAGGTCAATTGTATACATTTTCAATTGGAGCAATGTTCAGTTATAGAACGTTTACACTTTTAACAGCAGCACCCTTGGTACCGTTGGTTATACTATTTTGGTTTTCTCCAGAAACACCAGTTTACTATTTAACGAAAAACAAAGTTACCGATTGTAAAATGACCCTGAAGAAATTACGAAGCAATAAATCCGATAAGCAGCTTGAAAATGATTATAACAATATTCAAGAATCCATACAAACATCGAAGAAAAATAAGCAAAACAATTTGGTGAAATTATTTAAAGTTAAAGAAGCTAGAACTGGGATTATGCTGGCTATATTCCCCATTTTAGTACAATTCTTTTCTGGCGTCCCTATTGTAATGTCTATGCTGGGTCCAATTTTTAATGGATCTGGATCAAGTATATCAGGTCATACAATTTCTGTTATGGTTGGAGTTGTGAAGGTAACACTTTTCATGGTTCCGTTTGTGATTGTGGAAAAAACTGGCAGAAAACCTCTGATGATAATATCAGCGATAGGCGCTGGATTGGCGGTAGCAGCCTTGGGATTCTACTTTTATTTGAAAAACACCAATTCTCCTTTAGTACCAGATTTGCATTGGGCACCACCAGTTTTTGTAATTCTGTATGTTGGATCATACGCAATAGGACTTGGCCCGATTCCGATGAGCATAGTCGGTGAATTATTCCTTTCTGATCTTCGATCAACGGCTACTGCTTTAACGACAATTTTTACGAGCGCCTTTTTGGCGATGTATACATCATCTTTTCCGTTTTTGATTAAAATAATTGGGGAACATTGGTGCATGTGGATATTCAGTGGAACGTGCTTTATTGGGGCACTCGTGATATTTTTTATATTACCAGAGACGAAGGGAAAAAGTGTTTTGGAAATTCAAAAGATTTTGAAAGAATATTAAAATAAAAATTGACAAGGACTTGATTGTTTTTTTTTAACAATACACAATCCATTTTACCAGATGACTGGAAGATGAGGAATTTTTGTGCGTATGCGGCAAAATTTTAGAGTATAGGTACTTTTGTAATAATTCATTCAAAGCTTTTGAATATCATTTATATATTTTTTGTCATCTTCTTAGTATATAAAAATTGCGTGTCACATGTTTGTCCGCTATGGACTCCTAAACTATTAAATTATTTTAGAACACAACAAAAAACAGTCCATGGAATAATGTAGGTATATTTTTATTGAAATAATAATAAAACTTAAGTACTAGTCAATATTTCAATTCATAAAATGCCTGTGAATGAATTTGACTATTAATTTTACTTACCGTGGAATAGGCAAATAAGCTTCATCATCTTCGACATATTGAATAAACTCGTATAAATCAGCCATTTAAATACAATAAATTGGAAATCAATTATGAAAACCTTTATATACGTATATATTAATTGCTTCAAACACAAAAATATGAGGTTATGTTGATAATGTAGGGACCAACTAGTTGTCCTCAAAATAAACTCATTTATACACTAAAATTGTAGTGTCGACTTGAGTATTTCTTGTTTCTGGATTCCAAATTGAGCATGAGTGTCGATTCGAGTACAGATTGAGTGTAAATTGAGGGTGAGTGACGTCTATGAATTCGGCCCTAATTTTCTACTACCGTTACCCCTTATTATAATGAAATTAAGGTACACTGGGGGAAGTGGAACCTATATTTTTTAAATCTGGAATGTCCGCTCAATATCTTCGGAAAATGATCGGCGGGCATATCCAAATTTTAGGGGATATTTTGTGAAGGTGTTTGCTGTGTGTACACACATTTTGCCAAAAAATTCTGAAATTCGCTAAAAATATACGTGGGCTCATATGAAAAAATTTCATTAGGTTCCACTTGCCCCGTTGTTTGGGGCAAGTGTAAATGTGTGCAAGAAATACTTTAGGGTGGGCTTAAATAAGTGTGGGGCATGTGAAAACAAATTTAAATTCATCCTTATTTATTGACACAAATTACATTTCACACTAACAAATGTTATATGTAGTAAAAGATATGTCAAATTGAAACTTTCCCCGTTTGTCGAACGTCGGTGTGGGTAGATGTAGGTGCACTTCATCTAAAGTAATAATGGACCTGTCTCCAACATCCGGCCAATGGAAATAATTTGTGGTTTCAACTTTTCTTGCAAATTTAACTTCGACACAAGGGTTTGCTTCCGTTACTTGGGCTACATAAAATTTGGAAACTTTTCATGGACAAAACTTCACTATTAGCCAATTCCCTATTTCAACTTGCTTAGTATCTTTCATAATCGCACTCATAAAGTCATTTTCTTCCTCAACTTCTCTTTCTTCGTCTTCTATATTGTAATCGATTGAACTATCGTCGCGTAGTTCTGCGGCCTCTGGTTCAACCTTTAGTTCTTCTTCTTCTTCTTCTGGTTCACAATAGGTTGTGTATCTTCTCGTATCTTCTCAACTTGTTTGCTCTTCGGTTTTTTAATTTTCAAATGCTTTGTCTGCTGTTTGTGATTCATTTCTTTTAATTTTGCAACTTCTTCTGAAGATTATAACCTCGGTTTCTGAACATATTTTTTTCCTTTCTGTCTGAACTCTAGGAGCTTGCTTTAGCTGTTGTAAAAGTGATGACTCGAATGATATTTTTTCTGGATTTAAAATATTTTGCAGAGGTACAACATCCAGAGCGGCTGATCCGGGTGCCACTGGGGCATCCACTGTGTCATCCTGTGGAATACCTGAACTTTTGATAAAATTTAGGCAAATGTACGCTTGGGGAGTTTAAACCTTATAAAATAATCATTTCCAGGAATTTTGCAACATTGAGGTACTACAGTTTATCTTAAATACTGAAGATTAAAAGATTTTACGAATTATTGTCGTTTATAATAAAGTTATTATACTAAATTCTTCAATGGTACTCTCTCAAATCCCTGAGTGCCATAAAAAATTCAAATTGGGTAATTTAGTTATGAAGTATAATCTTATCCACACATTCAAAATTAAAATGTAGCACTGATAAAAGTTAAATAATTCTGCTTGTTAGAGTTTTTACTTTTGTTAAATAGTGTGAATAATGTAGGAACTAACTTGGTTCTCAAAAATATTAAGCATTGAACAATTTTAAAGTTATATAACGTTGGACTCTTTTCATTGACAAAAGTGAGTAAATCTATAAATGAACTTAAATTTAAAGACTACTTTTTTTAGCAACAATACAGTTTACCATATGAAATAACCATTTCAATTTACCAATGTGTTTTTCT
The DNA here is from genome assembly GCA_910591685.1 of Galerucella tenella. Lineage (NCBI taxonomy): Eukaryota > Metazoa > Arthropoda > Insecta > Coleoptera > Chrysomelidae > Galerucella > Galerucella tenella. The sequence goes on along the minus strand of CAJUYH010000295.1, from coordinate 10,456 downwards.
TGGGATTTCACAATTTGGTTAAGGATTGTGTATTGAATTGTCGAAGACCAGTTGATTGGTGATTCACGTCACTGAATAACCAACTTCGTTATGATTAAAATTACCCTCTATTACAAGGATTATTGTTTATATTGTTACTATGTGGAAAGTAGACAACCCGTACCACTTTCCTGCGTATCAACGTTGCATAAAAGAATGAGAAATGAATTTGCCACAATAGAGAAATCTCTCCTACATATCTCCATCAGACAAATTTAATGTTGACATACGACTATTATAAATAATATTAATAATTCAATAATTTTTTTATTTTTTTTATTTATATTTATTTAATGTCGCCCGAACCACTGAGGTTATAAGCGACAACTGTTATAATTCTTTTAATGAAACATTTTAAATTTAAATGTCTTTCATGTTAATCTCTTTAAAAAACTTAATAATATTGTCCACGTTGTTATTGTCTCTGAGTATGTCGGGTATTTTCTGTGCAAACTTGAATTTATTTCTGGTGTTGTTAAATTTTTGGCATTCCACTAAAATATGTTTTACTGTTATGTCGGTTTGGCATGTATCACAATATGGGATGTTGTCTTTTGTGATAAGATGTAGATGTGTGTGGCGAGTGTGGCCGATTCGAAGGCGTGAGAGTATCACTTGCTTTTCCCTTGATGGTAGAAATACTGGCCGTTGTAGTGCATTTTCTTTAATTTCGCTTAGCTTCTCGGAGCACTGCGACCACTTGAATTGCCACGCACTGCGAACTATATTTTTAAAACACGATTTTAGGTCACTGATCACTATCTTGTTTAGTTGAACACATACGTCATTTGTTGCTGCTTCGCGTGCCAGATGGTCCGCTGACTCGTCTCCACTGACTCCGATATGTGAGGGTACCCAGATAAATACTGCCTCTTTTCCTCTCTTTGCGGCGTTTTGGAGTTCGCTGTTAATTTCTTTATGAATAGGGTTATTGGGATACAAGCGTTGGATCTCACACAGGGCACTCATTGAGTCTGTTATAATTGTAAATTTGTTTTGATTGGATTTATTAATGTATTTCAGGGCTTCTAGGATTGCGTAGAGTTCTGCGTTGAAAATGCTGAAGTTGCTGTGTAGCTTGAATTTGGCGTTATGATTTTTGGTGAAGATTGCTGCCCCTACTCCTTCGGCTGTTTTCGAAGCATCAGTGTAAATATGATGATAGTCATTAAATTTGTTTATTATGTCATTAAAGTGGTTTCGTATAACGGCTGCTGAGATTTCGTGTTTATTAAATTTTGATAGTTCTGTGATTATTTGCGGTTGGTTTATGGTCCATGGTGGGGGAGGGTCTTTGCTAGGATGGTAAATTGAGGGAACTGTTATGGAGTATTTGCGGAGTAAGCGGTTGAGTCGCTCGTAAAAGGGCGGATAGCATCGGGGGTGAGTTGAGAAGTACAAGTTGAAACGGTTGCTATGGACATTATGATATGTTGGGTTTTCTGGTGTGGCTAAAACTTTACTAGCGTATGACAAACTTAGAAAATCTCTCCTGAAGTCTAAGGGAATTTGACCTGCTTCACAGCACATGCTGAGTGTGGGGCTTGTACGAAAAGCTCCTAGTGCAATGCGTAGTCCAGTGTTTTGAATGACGTCTAGTTGTTTTAGGACGGACTTTTTAGCCGAGTTGTATACCACTGAACCATAATCGATTTTTGACCTTATTAAAGATGTGTATATGCTTAATAGAGTTGATGTATCGCTTCCCCAGGAAATATTTGAAAGAGCTTTTAGAATGTTTATGGCTTGGTGGCAGGCACCTTTTAGATTTGTAACGTGGCTTTTCCAGGTTAGTTTGCTGTCAAAAGTTAGACCAAGAAATTTTGTTTCCGTAACAAAGGTTAGGTTCTTGCCATTTAATGTTAATACTGGGTTGCTTCCTGTCTTTTTTTTGAGAAGATAAGGCATTTTGTTTTTTCGGTTGAGAAGTTGAGTCCGGTTGTGTGTGACCATTTCTGAAGGTTGTCTAGTGTGGCTTGGAGAATCTGTTGGGTGGATTTAAGGTTTGTTCCTCTTAGTAGAAGGACGAGGTCGTCAGCATAAAGTCTGCCTTTCACTGGTAAGTGGCAGTATTTCATGATGTCATTGATTGTTACTAAAAATAAAGTCGTGCTCAGAACTGATCCTTGAGGTACTCCGTTTTCTTGAATTCTGGGTGTTGATATTTTTCCATTTACTCGTACTCTGAATGTTCTAAATTGAAGGAAGTTTTAAATGAATTTTAGTAAATGTCCGTTTATACCCCAGGATTGTAGTTTTTTAATAATACCGAATCTCCATGTGCAATCGTAGGCTTTTTTTATGTCACAAAAAACAGCCAAACAATGTTGCTTGTTTATTAGCGCTTCGTGAATTTCGGATTCCAAGTCCACTAGTCCACAAGTCCATTCAATAATTTGATAAGTTAATTTTATAATTAAATATTAAGAATGGTTTTTAATTTGTTCAACATTTATTAATATGAGCAAAAACAATTTACTTAGAAGAAGATAGCATAAACATGTTCAAAGAAAATATATTATTTTGTTGCTTAGCTCATTTCCTCACAAATTTTGCTTTGTACCACTCTCTTTACTTTAAGCACTAGTGTGTAAGGTGAATAGTTAATTTCTATCAAAATTATGATAAACCTCACGGTAGTAGAAAAAATCGGTCCATTGTGAGAATATCCAATGTTTATTTTATTGAGGACAATAGTTGGAGTTAGAAATTAGACATTATGACAGATCTGACAGATAGGGAAAACACTCAAAACTTAATTATTCCTGATAACAGTAACTGGAACGCTACCGAAACGTTGAATTGGAAATATAAAAAAGATTGTGGTTTGATTTCCTTACAAAAAGAAATATGATAATATTATGCATTATCTTTAGGATTGGTACAAAGGATTTCTCAATGTAAAGAAGATATTTTATAAGCCAGCAATGACTTTTGAAAAGAGCATGCCAGATAAAACTGACAAATGTAATGGAACGAAAACTAGTTCAAGGTTTTTTTACTTTATCATAACATTAGGTAAGACATTCAAAATTATTCAATGCTGGAAATCTGCGTTCATACATTTAACGTAATTATTTTATTTTAACAAAAACAAAAGCATTCCAAATATTACATTATATTATCCAGGATAACAGCCAACGTTTATCCTTCTCCAATCATTTTGTAAACTGTAGATTGTCATAAAAGTCTATAATATACGTATCGCGAAAAGTCTATTCGAGACACACGATTTACACAAGTACGACAACTAAATTATTAGAAAAACTACTTGAAAGAGAGAGAAGAATAATTGTGCGCAGCAAGCAATGGGCGTGTGTTCAGTGCCCCCCATTCCAACCGCTGCTGCCAAATGTATTTATCTGTAATAGTTATTCCCAATTTTTGTCGGAAACAATGTTAAATACCAATAATTGTTAAATCGAAAGCAGTGTATAGATTTTATTTATTGCAGATTGTAATTTCTCCAAATTTTTTCTTGAACTATACTATTTTATTCTTATTTGTGCTGATCTCACATATTTTTCAAGAATCAATAATATTACCAATCTCAATTTTCTCCCACCAAATACGGCGTTATCCCGTGTTAAAAGTCGAATGAAAAATTAGTTATCTATTCCTTAGAAAGTACCGAACGTTCTAAACTGGCAACCCTGCTTTCAGATCAGATTGGTAGCTGGAACTGAACACACGCCCAATGTTGACTGCCCACAATTATTCTTCTCTCTCTTTTAAGTAGTTTTTCTTATATTTTCCTTGTCGTACTCGTGTAAATTGTATGTCTCGAATATACTTTTCGTGATCTATACAGTGCTATTCAAAAGTCCCCTCCCCCCCTCGTATCTTTAGAACGGCTACACTTACATTAATAAAATTTGGAGGGTGAAAATAAAGTGTTGTAAACTTCTCTACGGATGGTGACAGATGACGTAATAGTAATAGATGACGTCACAGTGCCACTCTGGCCAATAGCTTTAAATTGGACCTTATGGCAAGTGATATCTCGTTTGAAAGGCATTGACAGTGGATACATAGCCATATTAATTTTGTTTGGGTTCAAACTAATTTTGACGGATAAATTAAATAAATACCAAAATTATTATTTCACATTTAAATATTGAAGATTTTTCAGTCCGCCTCTGGTTAGTTGTCAAAAAATTGACGTTTTCAATTTAATAGTAGGTATTTGTTGCTTTGCAAAGTTTTTCTAAATAGCTTAAATATTTATTTTTATTATTGTTTAACGATTCGTTTATGAGTCTACATAGGCAAAATGGTACGTACTCATGCCGACAAAGTAACAGCTATCTTAATAATTGGTGAATCGAGGAATAATCTCCATGAAGCGGAACGTTTATTTAAAGAGAGATACCCAGATCGCCCTATCTCGAGAACTTATTTGAGGGAGCTTCTTCACAAGTTTGAAGCAACAGGTAGTGTTCAAGATGCCAAACGATCTGGTTGACCAACATTTAGTGATGATAAAAAAATTGATATAGTTGCTGAAATGGTAGTAAACCCTACTACCTCTTCAACTAAAGTTGCGTCTATATGTGAAGTAAGTAAAAGTACAGTACAGAGAGTGTTGGCTAAAAATTAATTTCATCCATACAAGTTTAAAATGGTGCACCACCTTTCAGATGTCGACCCCGACAGAAGACTCGAATTCTGTGAATGTATGACAAATAAAATTAGTCAAAACCCACATTACACAAAAACAATTTGTTCTAGTGACGAAAGTACTTTTTGCCGCAATGAAAATGTGAATACACAAAGTGTAAGGTATTGGAGTGATACAAATCCTCACACCTTTCGTGAACAACATACCCAATTTCCAGAAAAAGTCAATGTTTGGGCAGGTAATTTGGGAAACCACATAGTTGGTCCTGTTTTCCTCAATTCAAATTTAAGCGGTAAAGTGTATCTGGAAATGTTACAAAATGCAATTGAGCCGTTAATTCTTGAAATTCTGGAAGATAATCCAGATGAATTCGGTCATCTGGAAATAACATTTCAACAGGATGGTGCTCCTGCACATTTTTATGGTGCATAAGTAAGACGTTACCTGGATGAAGCATATCGAGGTAGATGGATCGGCCGGTGAGGTCCTATAGAATGGCCACCTCGGTCACCAAATCTGACACCATTAGATTTTTTTCTATGGGCTACTTAAAATCCAAGGTTTTACGGCATCAGATTGGCGTTTTGAATGAAATAATTATTGAAGAATGCGATGCAATTTCAGCTGACACATTCGAACGAGTACGGCAAGAGTTTACTAGTAGGATGTATTACTGTCAGGAAGTAGACGGAGCACATTTCGAACACTTGCTATAAAAATCCATTGTTTATATTTGATTAATTAAAATTGAAAAAATAATTTCAATAATTTTGGTATTTATTTAATTTATCCCTCAAAATTAGTTTGAACCCAAACAAAATTAATATGGCTATGTGGCCAATGTCAATGCCTTTCAAACGAGATATCACTTGCTATAAGATCCTATTTAAAATTATTGGCCAGAGTGGCACTGTGACGTCATCTATTACTATTCCGTCACCTGTCACCATTCGTAGAAAAGTTTACAACACTTTATTTTCACCTTCCAAATTTTATTAATGTAAGTGTAGCCGTTCAAAAGATACGAGGGGGGGAGGGGACTTTTGAATAGCACTGTATATCATTCTAAAAATTAGCCAAGCAAAGCAAATCCTCAAAGCTGCATCCCTTGATTCCGACACATCTCCTTATGGATTGAGCATGGGTGTTACATGGCTAGCTCCTCTCAATTGTCGAAGTCGTTAGGCCGTGGGTGTCACTGGGTCGTAAGAGTCTGAATCCAGCCGCTCTCCTGGCTAAATAGTCGGCATTGCGGCTACCTTCACTCCTATCGTGACCTTTAAGCCACTTCAAGAGACTATTGATATATACCGAGGCGTTAGCTAAATCTTGATAGCACTCTAATACTATCCCAGATACACCACGTTGTCTATTCAAGGATCATAGAATGCTCATGGAAGAAGGCATGAAAATAAATAGGAGTTACTAGGAAAGACAGTTGAAGGTATGAGCTGCCAGGCCTATTTTACAGCTAGCGCTTCAGGTGGATGGGTTCAAAGCCTAATTTCATAAGCTTTCACTTCTATAGGCTAGTCTGTTTTCCTGGCGACAATCTGTCCAAGAAAATGCTTCCCGAATAGTATAGGATCCCGATATTAAAGGACCTTCACCGAGATGCTTATTTAATTAAACGTATTCTATATTAAATAAAATATGTCAATAAACATGTTGCATATGGGTTGCCTAACAAATTTCAGTCCAGGATATGACTAATTAATTATTATGAAAAAAATTTTTTTCAAACATCTCACCGGTTTGACTATTAAACAAATTCTATACCAATCGAAAGTATGAAGCCCATAGAATATGCAAACGATAGGTTGCCTATTTTTTTCCGGTCACAGCCCTCAGGTTGGTATGAACATGTGAATCGATACTAGCATTTTGCACCGGTCTGATTATTGAATGAAATTTATATGATAATGAAGATTATTCAATTCTGAACACGGTGGTATAGGGTTGCCTGCGAAAAATCAGTCCCGAATTCCGGTTGCCGAATTTTAAAAAGTAAAATAGTGCTGCGGGTGAATGTGTGACTGAGAAGTACCAACCAACTATCTCATGCGTTAGAAGAGGATAGCGATAGACTCGCATTATGCTGTGTATCATTTTGGAGTAGATTCTCGTTATAGTTACAATTGAAAAAACGTGCTACTATTTATTGTTGGAAAAAATGGTAAAAAAGTGTTGATTGTATTAATTGCACTGATTTAGCGTTCAAGCTAGGAATCAAATTTTGCCAAAGTCTTCCCGCCTTCCATGCGTTTACAAGTTGCGACTATACGGCAGCATTTTATAATAAAGGAAAAGTAAAACCTTTTCAGCTATTTTCGAAAAATGGAAAATATCAAACAGTTTTTGCATCATTAACAGATGCTGCTGATATTTTCATTGATGAAAAAATAAAAACCATTCAAGAATTTACGGCTAGTATGTATGGTATCAAGAACTGCACAACGTGAATGAGGCGAAATATCGCATTTTTATGAAAAATTACTCTGCTTAAGAAGACAGCGAGCAGTTTTCACAAAAATAAAAGGCTTCGACTCCAACTCCATACCACCATGAATAATTCAGAAAATTTTACGAACTATTTTCGTAAATTCCATGTGGCTTAATGCAACGGATCCATTATGCGTGAAACTTCAGCATGAGAACTGCGGTTGGTTTTTAGATGAATATTTGGAACCAGTAGGATCCATTGGGGATCATACACCTTCAAAGGTCGAAGACATTGTCGAAAGAGCTGAAACGGAGAGTGATGACGAAGAAGGTTCAGAAGTTGGAGATCATAGTTTTATGTCCGATGACTCGGAACCTGAATAATTTAAAAACATTTTGTATAATATAATTTTTTACCATAAATAGAAGTTTTTCTTGATTGTTCTTTTTTTTTGTTTTTTAATAATAAAGATAAAATTTGTTAGATTAGTATTATACGGGGTGGTCCTTAAGTAATTGTACATAAAAGTACAGTACAATCTTCACTTCAAAATATTGCGATTTATACCAACCAGCCCTAATAAAATGTTGATATTATGAGAGATACAGGGTAGTGAGCATGAAATTTTAATTTTCGTTTTTTACAATCGCTCTAACGTTAGAAATAGAAAAATAGAAAACAACAATCAAGAAAAACTTCTGTTTATTGTAAAAAATTATATATACAAAATTTTTTTGCTTTTTTAAAATTATTCAGTTTCCGAGTAATCGGACATAAAACTATGATCTCCAACTTCTGAACCTTCTTCGTCATCACTCTCCGTTTCAGTTCTTTCGACAATGTCTTCGACCTTTGAAGTTGTATGATCCCCAATGGATCCTACTGGTTTCAAATATTCATCTAAGAACCAACGGCTCATGTTGTCAGGCTAAAGTTTCACGCATAATGGATTCGTTGCATTAAGCCACATAAAATTTACGAAAATAGTTCGTAAAATTTTTTGAATTAATGATATCCAGCATGGTGGTATGGAGTTGAAGTCGAAGCCTTTTTTTTTAACTGCTCGCTGTCTTCTTTAGCAGAGTAATTTTCATAAAAATGGGATATTTCGCCTTATTCACGTTGTGCAGTTCTTGATACCATACATACTAGCCGTAAATTCTTGAATGGTTTTTATTTTTTCATCAATGAAAATATCAGCAGCATCTGTTAATGATGCAAAAACTGTTTGATATTTTTCATTTTTCGAAAATAGCTGAAAAGGCTTTTCCTTTATTATAAAATGCTGCCGTATAGTCGCAACTTGTAAACGCATGGAAGGCGGGAAGACTTAGGCAAAATTTGATTCCTAGCTTGAACGCTAAATCAGTGCTTTTAATACAATCAACACTTTTTACCATTTTTTCCAACAATAAATAGTAGCACGTTTTTTCAATTGTAACTATAACGAGAATCGACTCCAAAATTATGCACAGCATAATGCGAGTCTATCGCTATCCTCTTCTAACGCATGAGATAGTTGGTTGGTACCTCTCAGTCGCACACATTCACTCGCAGCACTATTTTACTTTTTAAAATTCGGCAACCGGAATTCGGGACTGATTTTTCGCAGGCAACCCTATACCACCGTGTTCAGAATTGAATAATCTTCATTATCATATAAATTTCATTCAATAATCAGACCGGTGCAAAATGCTAGTATCGATTCACCTGTTCATACCTGGCAACCTGAGGGCTGTGACTGGAAAAAATAGGCAACCTAACGTTTGCATATTCTATGGGCTTCATACTTTCGATTGGTATAGAATTTGATTAATAACCAAACCGGTGAGATGTTAGAAAAAAAATTTTTTTATAATAATAAATTAGTCATATCTGGACTGAAATTTGTTAGGCAACCCATATGCAACATGTTTATTGACATATTGAATTTAATATAAAATACGTTTAATCAAATAAGCATATCGGTGAAGGTCGTTTTATATCGGGATCTTAGACTAGAAGCTCTCATTCTATAATTCAACATAAAAAAATTAACATGAAATATTTATATATTTCAGGAATATTACCATGTATAGTTGGGGGAGCAAGGGTGGTATGGACATCTTCAGCGTTGATCAAATTGGCATCAACTGATCCAAGCATCAATCCTCTAGGAAGGCCAGTAACAACAGAAGAAATTTCCTTGATGGTTGGATTACCAGGACTAATTGCTTTACCTGCTGCAATTATATTCGCAAAACTAGCCGATTTAATTGGAAGAAAACGATGTATGCAAGTTATAGGATTTGCGATGCTTTTTAGTTTAATAGGACTAGCCTTCAGTAACTCCATACCTTTAATAATCACATTTCTGACGTGCTTATCATACTTGCTATCGGGAACAATGTGCATTGTTCCAATATATTTCACCGAAATTTGCGAGGATCATAATAGAGCAAAGTTTGGTAGTCTGCTTAGCACTTTTCTTATATTTGGACAACTTTATAGCAATGCTGTAGGCCCGTTTTTCAGTATTCGATATTATACGCTAATTGTAGCAGCTCCTTTGATACCGTTTTTAGTATTCTTCTTTTTCGCTCCTGAAACTCCTATGTATTTATGCGC
>CAJUYH010000294.1:0-74028 GCA_910591685.1 Galerucella tenella | reverse complement strand
AAGAAAAAAATAATAATAATAAAATAGACTACAAACAAATCGAAAGAGAAGCGTACGTTAAATATCCATAGTTGGGCTTGGAGCAGAAATATAAATATATAAAAAGTATATATATATATATATATATATATATATATATATATATATCTACAAAAAAATATCAACGTAAAGAAACAAAAGGAGAGAAGAAGGAGCGGGCGACAAACATACACCATCATCATTTCATTCAATCACAATTGATATAATAAATACTGCTAAAAAGGGCAGTATAAAATAATAATTTGATACGATGTCAAATAATCATAATCAGTGGAAGAGTTTTCATTCGCCAATAATGAATTCCGATCCTGCTATTCTTGATTATAAATCAATGTCAATTCCAACGAAAAGTGTCGTTAGTGAATCACAACAATCAGCTAATAGCTATCGCAATGGCACCAACTACACTGGTGATCATAATTATATGGGTTCACCACCTGATTGTGTAAAAAATACAACCACATATGGTAACTACACAAGCAGCGATGTCACTTCACCACGCAATGGATCAACACGATTTTCCAACCGTACACTATCATCGATGGAGAGTAACTACGGTAATGATTCTACAACAACTACTACTACTACTGCCACTACTACTACAACTAACAATTCATCGTATCAAGATCAATCGAACAATCAAGGCCCACGTGAAGCCGGTATTATTGAGAAGCTATTGGTAAATGTGATATATTGATTTTGACAATACTTTTCAATATATATTTGTTTGACAATAATATTTTGTGTTTTAGCATTCTTATGGATTTATTCAATGCTGCGAGAGGCAAGCAAGGCTATTTTTTCATTTCAGTCAATTCAGTGGTACTATTGAGCATTTGAAGATTGGTGATCCGGTTGAATTTGAAATGACGTACGATCGACGGACGGGCAAACCAATTGCCAGCATTGTCAACAAAATAGCTCCCGAAGTAGTGAGAATTGTTTGATTATTTTGATAATCGCTCGTTTTTATACTATTTTTTTTTTCTATTTTCTTTTTACTCGTTTTTTTTTCTTGTCTGCTACCGAATGTATTTCAATATTTATTCACGATGATGAATAAACAGTTGAAAAAAATTGAATAATTTGTCAAAGGTATTGAGTGAGGAACGAGTGACTGGTAATGTTACAACAGAGCTTCCTGCCAGTGGTGATTCTCAGGGTCGTATTAGCTATGAAAATCGTGGTGAATGTTTTTTTCTGCCCTATACCAAAGATGATGTCGAAGGAAACGTCACTTTGTGTGCCGGGGATAAAGTGTCATTTCAAATTGCAACTAATCAACGGTATTTATTTTCATTGTCTTATATTTCTATTTTATTATCGCATTTACATTTGAGCTATATGTAATTTATTTGAAGTTATCTGTAGTAGAACAGAGTCCACTGTCCAATTAATGACATGTGCAGTTAAAGTTATCATTAAAAAATATTAAATTCGCCATGTATAAATCAGTCAGTGAATTGGTGTTACGATAAGTCGAAAGAGAAATTCCGCCACGGATATTTTTGTGAAAATGAAATAATATATTTTAAATTTTCTTAGCGGGAATTTGGGTGCTTGTCATGTGAGACTTGAGAATCCAGCACATCCCGTTCGTTATCGTGGCGTTGTGTGCACGATGAAAGAGAGCTTTGGATTTATTGAACGAGCAGACGTTGTTAAGGAGATATTCTTTCATTTTAGCGAAGCTAAATCATTAAAGGAAGAATTGAGGCTAGGTGACGACGTTGAATTTATAATACAAACACGTAATGTAAGGATTCATCGTTAATTTTTTTAATTTATTTTAAAATATTTAGTAGTTCACTTGTTATCTTTTTTTTTTTTTTTACCTGTACTATTGTTCAATGAAGTATATTTACATATTTCCTTGTCAATAATAGGGTAAAGAAGTTGCGTGTAATATTACCAAACTGCCACCCGGATCTATCGTCTTTGAAGAAGTTAATAATGATATAATGAAAGGTCAGGTGTTAAAGCCGTTGGAGAGAGGAACAGCTGCGCGACATCAAAATGATCCTCTTCCAGGTCGAATTCGCTATCGAGCGGCTGATTATTCCGAAGTCGAAGTGCCATTTGGTGATAAGGATCAAAAGGGCGATTTTACACTAAAGTGAAGATACATTATATTATTAATTACCGATTGATAAATAATATTTACTTTCCGAAACATAGTCTGACAATTTATGATTGACGGTATATTTTTTTATCTTATTTGTATACATATATATATATTTGTTAATTTTTTTGCTGTTTGTTTATCATAGACATGGAGATTGGGTACAGTTTCTTATTGCCACCGATACGAGAGATCAATTAAAACGAGCAACAGAAATATCTTTATTACCCGAATCATTTTCTGTATCGGGTGAGAGACGTGAGCAGGGTGTTATAGCAGCACTCAAGGATGGTTTCGGATTTATACGATGTGTTGATCGTGACGCTAGATTATTTTTTCATTTTAATGAAGTTCTCGATAATGATAGAGAAATCAGTGTTGGCGATGAGGTTGAATTCACTGTAATACAAGTAAGTTTATTTGTTCATTAATTTATAATTTTTTTTTCCTCTATTATCTAAACAGAATTATTTCTCATTGATAAAAACATTTTCAATTTAGGATCCGCCTACATTTTTCTCCAATAGTCGTCAAAGTGCGATTAGATTGAAGCATCTGCCACCAGGTACTGTTCAGTTTGAGACCGTAACTGAAAGTGATTTGTTGGGTACAATAATTCAGGATGTGAATGGAATTGAACCTGGACTCATTGGTTACACCGATGATGGTCAACAAAAAAGCATTATTTTCTTTACAAAAGACTGTGATGCTAAAAGTGTTCCGAAATTGAACGATCAAGTAAGTAAATACGGTTTATAAATATATAATCAAAAAAACTATTCAAATTGTTTCTTGTAACTTTTTTGTCTTATTTTACATTGAATTTCTAGGTGAAATTCAGTATCTGTCAAGTAAAGAGAAATAAAGAATTAGTCGCGGTTGATATATCACTATTGAATGCAAGCGGTGAAAAGATACAAAATGGTAATGAAAAATCAAATGGACAAACGTGTCCAGGGTTTATTGCTGCACTCAAAGATGGCTTTGGATTTATCGAAACAGTTAATCATGAAAAGGAAATATTTTTTCACTTCAGGTAATAATGAAAATGAATATTATTAGAAATTACAAAATTTTCCTATCATGAAATAAATAATAAGAAGTAGAAAAAGCGATTAATGTACGTATTTTTGTTTAGTACATTTGAGGGTGATGCTGGGACATTGGAGCTTGGAGCTGAAATCCAGTGTACCATAGGCGCAGGAAGTGGACGTGGCACGGGTGGTTGCATTGCCGCCGAATCTGTTCGACTTGTATCACGTGGTACAATACCACGAGCTGCTGTTGTAAGCGAGATACTTGATGGTACTGTGACACGACCATTACGTAGTACAAATCCCGAACAATTAGAATATGCCGGCATGATCAAATTGAATACCAGTAATGACGAAACAGAAACTGCTACAGAATATGAATTTGGTATAATGGGAATGATAAATAAGCGTGAGTTATTACAAATTGGTGATCCTGTACAGTTTCAAATTGACTCGGAAGGTCATGCTTGCAATATTGTTGCTGTACGTAAAAAAAGAATAGCTACAGTTGATGCGGTAAAGGGCGCATTTGGCTTTCTCGCATATGAAGTTGACGAGGGAAAAAAATTATTTTTCCACATGACAGAAGTTAAGGATCATGCTATACTTCAACCCGGTGATCAAGTTGAATTTGTTCTTGTTACCAATCAACGAACTGGCAAATCATCAGCTTGCAATGTCACCAGATTGAGGTAATCCTTAATATTTCACTAATAATAATTATTATTTATCAAATGTTTTGAGATAGAATAACACCAGTTATAATTGTACAAAAAACATCAATTTCAATTGTGCGCGAATTACATTAACTATTGTTTAAATAGAAGTATAAATTTGGGTTCCTTTTGCTTGGCATTTCAGTAGTGAGTCAACACAGCGTCCTGAACGTTTAATTAGTCGGTTACGGACTGTATCATTGGAGGACACGGGCCCAAAATTAACAGTGCTGCGACAACCAAAAGGACCTGATGGCACACGTGGATTCAGCCAAGAGCGTTCACAGCATGTACCCGGTGTCATTGTTGAGTAAATACACACCGACATGTACACACACACACACACACACATGCACGCGCGCGCGCGTCCGCAAGAGAGATTGGTTTCGATACTGCATCAATATTTCATCAGGCATTTATACGAAATTGTATCTTCATTAATTATTTTTAGATTTCGCCATCACTTTCCCTCTCATCGCGCTAATGACGAGATTATTATTGTAAGATTGAACGTAAAAAACATTTGCCAAATTAAGACTAATTCGTAAACAGAAAAAATGATGAAGTATCAAAAAAATGAATAGAAGAAAAAAGCGAAAATTGTCAATGGTTGTAACGTAAAATTCAATGATAATATTTAATAATTAAACAACGATTCACGATACCATCACATGTGAATGTGATTTACTTCATAATTGATCTGATATTGATTCACAATGACGTAATCATCAAATTGTCAATTATATGATTTTTGTTTATATCATCTCGTATTATAATTGCCTATAGGTCCACGGAAATAAAAGAAATTTTTTAATAAAAAAATAATTACATTGACGTATCGGTGATTTATTTCAAGTCTCTCTAATAGCAATAATTTTTTCTGTTATCCCAGGCGAATTTGTTCGCGTTGTATACCAAATAAAAGTCTCAACTAAACTTCAACAATGAGCGAAAAAATGAAAAAAAAAAAAAAAAAAGATAAAATAAAATTTCATTTTATGAATTTTCAATTTATTCCGTTTCTATATTATTATATATAAATATTTGTATTGGTATGATGATAAAAAGGAATCAATTTGGAGATTAGGGAAAGTTTCGGAAAATAAATGTGCGAAAAATTAATAAATTCAACTGTTACACTTGATATATGTATTTTACCTTCACTCTTCACTATCACCGCGCCTTATTATTTAAACATGTGTTGATTTATTTATAATTATACCCACATTGACTTTCCTGTCTTGATAAAAATATACTAACAGTGCAGTGCGATACAGTCTCTATAGATAATTTCATTCAACTACATATTTATCACAAACGTAATGACGATGTATAAACGGATATGAGAACAAAAAAATAAAAAAATACTTTATTATCTAAAGAAAGCTAAAAAATAAAGTTAACTGATAAACAGTTTGAAACTGCCGTACAACTATTGCGAAAAATAGATTATATTAGCCAACAGAAAAAGATAAAGCAAATAAAAAGTCTTTACTCTTCACAAATTATTGTACAGCCTGTAGGATCTTCCCCTATCCTCTCCTTTGCCTCACCCCCCATTTCCGAATTGCATTTGAACGGATGTTCGACGTGTAAAGAGAAAATGAGAATGAAAAAATAACAATAATAATAATGATGGATGATGATGATGATAAAGTCACAACTGGCCAATTGTTTGTTCTAGATAATCTATTGTACGGAAATATATATATATGTATTAATAATGTTGTTATAAGTTCCTGATAGAGTCGCGCACGTGTTAATAAGGAAAATCAAATTTAATGTAAATTCAATTGAAATGTGAGAAGTCTACGTAATAAATTGGGCCATGAAAAACTAATTGAAATAATTTGACATCATTTTATGAGTTTGTGGCGGGAAAAGAAACCAGAAGAATAATACAATTATACAAATTAAATGACACGAATTTGGAATAAATAAAAAATTGCATTTTTTTGTTTTTCAATAATATAAAAGTGTCACTATCTATATATATAGATGTAAATGATGGTAATTGTGGCGTTACCATTAAACGAGAAAGTGTGTGATATACACGAAATAAAGGAGAAACAAAAGAAATCACACGTGAATATGTTAAATTGAGCACTTGGACGAAAGAAAAACAAAAGTGCTCGGCTTTTACGGCCATTTTAGATTTTAACACACACGTAAATCACAATAACAATATAAAATATGCCTGTATACAATTTATTGGTGGAATGAATCTTGCAAGCAATAAAACCAAAAAATATTATATCAGTGGTAAAAGATGAAATTGATGGCGGAAAATGTATGTCATATATATACACATGACGCAAATTAACGATGAGTACGTACTTATTATTATAAATATAATGATGATGTGTGAGTGAATATGAGAAAGAAGAAAAATAATAATTGTTGTACTCTACCTGAAGGAGCTAGACATAACTACGGGATTGTCACATATACAGATATATATTTACAGTCATTGTATCAAATCATCATCATTACATTTGTAATGAAACAAATCATTGCTACATGTATGTATATATTGTATATATGTAACAGTTGAATATATATGTGAAATATATTCGATCATTTATTACATGTGCAAAAAGTATAACGTTAAATTTCCAAGTTGACACAAAAAAAAAATCATTGTTTTATTCAAGTTGGACTAAAATCAATTTTTTTTTATTAATTTGTAATTGTATAATAATTATTAATGTCTATAAATTATTTATGATGCCCTTGTGTGTTTTAGATCACCACACACTCCCATGGAATGTGGTTGCTAAAATTGTTGGGTTCGGGACACGCTGAAAAATGAATTTACGTTAAATTTTTCATTATTTGCCATATTTACTCTTTTCTTTATCACTTTTTAATCTTCAACGGCGGATTTCAAGTTGAATACTCACGTTTCTCACACAATGGCCCATAATATCTAGTGCCCTCACATCGACATTTAAATCCAGGTGATTGAGAGATTTGCAAACAAATACCATGATGTGAACATCGATTTGGTTTATCGCACATATTAGAACGACGACCTAGAAAACAAAAAAAAATTCAGATAATTAACAATACAATGTCAATATCAATTATTAAACAAATATAATCAATCGTGTACATAATATTATTTATTACTTATTCACACAATTGATATTTAATTGATGAATGCAGATAACATTTATGACAATGATAATAATACCTCTTAACGCCAATTTACAATCTTTCAAGGAGTCATATCTGAATTCGGACTTGCAGCCGTATCCACAACTGCATTGAGCGTTAAAAATTCGACATCCGTATTGAGTCTGATCCATATCACAGGCATCCGTCAATATTCCTAATTGAACAATAAAACAAAAACAAATCTCCTATTGAAAAAAAAAACACCCAATTTATTAATTTAACTTTATAAATAATTGTCGAGTAAATTTATTGCTATCCAATGTTAGCAAGATAAAGAGATGCGTTTGAAGTTTTTTCAAACAAAGAAGAAATAACCGGATGTAAGTATATCAAATTACAATTTCCAATTATCCAGTATAATACAGTCAATTGATATTTATTAATAATATTGCAATTGTGCAATCAAATGAATTGAAGTATTATTGTATTAGATACCTAAAGTGATGAACAACAGAATGGTGAGAATCATTATTTTTCCCATTATTGGACAATAAAGTAATCAATCGTTAGTCGTTGAAATTGAATTATCTGCAAATGTGACGGGCTCCAGACCGGAAGTGATAAACAATACGAATGGATATTGATGTTTCTCGTATGAAAAATAATATGTATAGACACACACACGTACACACACTATACACTCACATTGACACAATACAGCAGATATAAACCGCGAAATGGAAAATTGAAATGTGAGCGGGAGTCGAATGATGTCCCACCGGTATCCAGTCTGGTCAGCGGCTGTAAATTGACTGTGTTAACTCTGGTTCTTGTATAGAAAATAAGCATGCGTGGGGTAAATGGGAGTCAGCTGTCGTGCATTGGCCCTCGTTTGTCCATTCGTTCTTTATCTCTTGCTCTCTTTCTTTCCTTCTACTTCCTGTCTATCATGAGTGAGAAGTAAAATACACAAATGTTCACAACTAAATCTCTATCCAACTACATATGTATAACACTGCGAGAGAGAATTTATTGCTCACTCACTCTGTCTTTCATCGTCCATTGCACTTGCGACCCCGCTTATATATTGCTCAACATCCAAGCTTTTTCTTTCCCTATTTCCATTCGATAACAATACTGTATACATATTTATATAGCAATTTTTATAATGATTTGTCCATTAGTTTTTCTGTTTACCGAAAGAAAAAAAAAAAAGAAAAAAAGTAAATTATCATAACACACCAAATTTAATATAAAGTAAAAAGACAATTATAATTTCACATGAGTATACTGTAGTGCTGTTGTGCACGAATTTCAATTTTCTTTTATATTTTATTTTGAAAGTAGAAAGTACGTGTTTATATATAGTTATATTATTATATATGTGATGCGATAAGTTGAATGAACGATTTGTGATGAAATAGAGGGGTGAAAAAAAATTCGAGAATAATTATTATCATTGAGATAGTGTACTCTTGTCTTCGGCATTCATTCGGGGTCAAGTTGCAGTGTGTTTTTAATATTTATTTTTATCGGACATATCTCACTCACAAACGAATCTACGAAGAGAATAGGAAATATTATTTTATCATTGCACGTGCGCTCATTTATATTTTTTCTACTTTTCATCCGACCAAATAGCACAATACCAATATTAAATACTATTAATGAATATGAACCTTTATAATAATTATTAATGTCTATAAATAATTTAACTATAAAAAACTTAAAGTGTATACGAAAATATTAACAAATTAATAAGGCGGAAGCACAGCTAAATGCAAGTGTTGGAAATTATACTCTCTCATATGGATATATATGGCTTCTGGAAAATATTTGGAAATCAATAGATTTCCCTATGACAATGTAAAAAGTTTAAACTATGAAAGATGTTCAGATGTTTTTATATTTTTGTTATAACTAAACATTTGATTTAACCACGAAAATATATATTCTTACTTTTTCCCACCAAGTTAGTCACTGAATGGTGTAATAGTACCGTGACAATCAGTGGAATTAGATTCAAAAGTTTTCGAGTTTATTAGTCTATATTAGACTGCGCATGTAACAAATATACAGTACAATGAATTGACAATTCAGTTGAATTACTTTATAATTTATCGACGATATGTTATCGGAAAGTTGACAGTCGTAATGTGCGAAATATAAAACACCATTTAATCATTAATTGCTCAGTTTTTAATGAGAAGTAACGATACCAATAGTAATATCTTGTAATTGAATTATTTGAACGTATTTAAAATTAATCGAATATTAATTTAATTTTTATTATTTTTTTCTTTTTTTCTTGCATATATATCTCTATTCATATTTATTTTCACACTTTATATTCTCAGATGTTTAATTATGTTCATTATTGCCATTATCAACATTGAGTTGATAAATATAAAAATCATTTAACATAGTTTATTGTTTTATTGCGAATAATGTGCATTTAATTCTGTGTTCTATCATTATAGTCAGATTTTAGTTCAATTTCACAGTTAAATGTCTAAGTTGTTTGCATTTGCTACTGTAAAAGTATCAATAGGTTTTTCATATAAACTATTATAAGGTTTGAAATGGTACACATGACACACTCTGGTTTTACTTTGTCCGGCTTCACCAGCAGTAATGTGAGTACACGCTGACACAAAAACACGATTGAGAAACATAAATGCGTATTTCTTGTTGTGATGTTTCTGAATTATTTCTCAATACTCTTTATATCTAATGATTTTTTGTAACTGATGTAAAATTCTGAAGATTATAGTTGCTAATTATTTATTAAAAATAAATCAATGGAATTTATTGGAACAGGGCAATTGCTATACGTCATTAGTCGTTTAACAATATGAAACTTTACAATCTCAATCATTAATTGGAATAATATTAAAGTGGATCTTGCTAAAAAGTCGTGAGCAAATCAATTTGCTGCACTTTTGATGTTGTTTTATTTGCCTTGCTAACAGTATAAGACGCAAAAATATAAATAGTTAAATAAAAAATGTATCATTTTTTATACTTACCCACATGTAATATTATACATGTATATATCCTATAAGAAATGACTTAGCGGTACTGAAAGCTTCGTCATGATGTTGTAGTATCATATTGCGGAGGCGAGAGGAAATAGAGGATTTTATCAGCATTGAACTCATCAGTACAGATAGAGATGTGAGAGAGGCGCACACATACATCGTCATAACGACATGATTTGGCTTCAATATTAATCAATGTCTCTTTTTGACATAATTCAACGTGAAATAAATATACAAATAATATAGGAAATACATAGAAAGAAAAAATGTTGTAAAATTTTTGTATCAACATTTATTAAAAAAAGAAAATGTTTCAACATTTTCATTCATCACTGAATTGTCCATTTTTATTTTCTTCTCATAGTGTTTACTATTCCATTATAGCCCAATTGCAGATAAAATTTTGGTCAGAATTATTTCTGGTCACTCATTTCATTGCCGGCATCAATTAATTTTTCATCATTAAATACTGGAAAATGGATTTGCATAAGATAATCATCTGATTAATAACATTTTTTCCTCGAATCCCAATAAGCTTACATGAATGTTTGGTCGTGTTGCTCGTGGATCATGGTTGATCTTCGTGATTGAATCATACCCGCTTGACGACTGTAAAGTTCACGCATAAGCGAGTCCTTCTCTTGTTCCAATAAAGCAATTTTGTGACTCTTCTTATTCGACTCCTGAGTATGGAGAGAAAATAAATAATAGTAATCATAAACGATGGTAACAAATTACATAAATATGTTCATGTCTTCGTATTACCTCAGTCAATCGATAATTTTGTTGTTTTAATCGAGTGAGCATATCTTGATTCATGTGCGTTGGATTTGTAGTATTTAAAAATGCTAAATTCATGTGCAACGGCAGACCACCCCTGTCCCAACTCGTTATAAGTGTTGCTAAATTACGATTTACTTCGAGAACTCGAGCACGTTTAAGCTCCAAGCGTTCTTGATAGGCTTCACTCCATTGTTCCTGTGTCAGAAAGATTTTCTTTTTTTTTTCAGGATGAAAGAACAAAAATTATTCAATAAATATCAATCAAGTGTCCATACAACATGAGAACCCATTCCACCAAGATGTTTTATTTTCTCCTGGGTGGTTGATATTTGCTTTAAATACCATTCTCGCGCTTTATCTACAGCCGCAAGACCTTGAAGCAACACATCTCTCTCCTGTTCTATTTGCTTCATTCGTTTCATCTGAAATGAATAACGTAAGAACGACATTAACCTTCCGGAAGTAACACGCTCAAAAATATTATTCAAAAAATTCGTTTTATCATTTGCTTTCATTTTTAAGTTGATACTTTGAAGTAAAAAAATAATTACTACCGTGCAGACTGTCAGTCCGCGGTGTTTACTTGTGTTCTAAAATAGGGCGCGACCTCCGGAAGGTAAATATATACTTTTCTACCGGTAGATAAAAGTAAGAATAAAAGCAAAAAAAAATAGATAATATTTATATAAAATTGTATTGAATATCAAGTTGTCGTTATTATTAATATAGGTAGACGGTAAACAATATAAATCAACAGAGTATTTTATTCACATGTGTTTGGCATTTCGGTAAATTTTAATAATCAAATATCCTTTACCATATTGTAATCAATACCGTTCTGCAGAGTGTGACGCCTCGGTTCTCTTCTTCGCGGCACTGTTTTTTTTTGTGCAAGTTGATTATTTTGTGTATCAATTATTGTTTTATTTCCATCGGCTATCATTGCTTGCTGTTGTCTGAATAGTGTACGCGAATCAACGCTATAATTTGTGTTTGACAACGGTTTTTTATCAATAAACTTATCCTCATTCATCATAATGCCGACTTGCCAATTTTGTAATGCAGTTCTTATTTCCGACTTATCAAAATTACGATCAGTGCTCATTGATCTACCTTCCATTGCAGCACCTGTCCTCGGTGGTTTTGGCGGTCCAAATTGCTTTAATGTTTTGGAATCGGGAATGGCCCTATTATCAATTGATTCTAATGGTATTTGACGAGTCGAATCTTTACGTGCGCCAAGCAATTGTGGCATACTAAATGTGCGTTGCTGTGATATAGCATTATTAGGCCGTATTGCAGCGGTATTTGGTGATATCCATGGGCTCTTTGTTTGACTATCTGTAATCAATATTGGCGCTGATGGTGGTCTATTTATTGGTTGACCATCGCGAATTTTTAAATTCGACTCATTATTTTGTATTTGTATAAGACATACTTTTAATCCAGCACAAAAACGTTCGAATGTGAGCAAACCATTGGGTGGTGTGACTTTTTTCAGGCTCTCCAATACACCACGTGGTAAACCCTGTGTACCGTCGTCTTGCCAACGCTCTTCAATATCTGAATATTTGACAAAACCACTATTTTCATCATCCATTATTCGAAATAATGTACGCATAGCGGTGACAAAACTCTTGGGCAGTTCATCAACCTTTGATGATTGTATTTGCGCCATTATTCATATCCCCATTAAATTCAATACTATATCTTGAAATAATTGATATTTACCGCTCTGTTTTTATATATTTTATTGAACTATTCATTATTGGTATTGCAGCAATTTATTTTGAAGATACAGAAACAATAATGGAAAGTAGTATGGAACACACACACTTGACAGCAACAAGTGGCAACAAAATAACATACCCATTACGCACCCACCTCGATGGAATGCAATATATAGAATGTAGATGTTTATGTATGGATATGTACCATGATAGTTGTAATTTTGGACGTAAATGCGCTCTAGCGCATGACGGCTTCAATGGCGCGTGATAACACCATATTTGAATACAGGTCACTGTTCATTCACTGCTGCATTTATTTCCTTTTGCTATTTGTCAATAAAATGATATATGCCAAGTTACTTGTTTAAAATGGTGTTTCATAAAGAATCATGAAACTCCTCCGATTTCCTCTACTTAAAGGATTTACTCCTTCTGTCACATATCAATGCCCCCGATTTTTTATTTATTGGGTCTACAACTTTGCTCTCGCCGTTTTCCGAAAGGTGGCTGTAGTAGTTAGTAGTAGTTGAAATAAATTAATCACAGATGTCGAACATTTTGTTTTGACATTTGTAAATATAACCCTACGTTAATATAAGTTAATTTGTGTTTGCATCATAACATTATATTTAATTAAATATGCCTGAATTTAAACCGAATTCTCGTCATTTGCGGGAAGTATTACTTTTTCATTTTAACATGAAAAAATCTGCGGCTGAGGCTCACCGGATTATCTCCAGTACTTATGGTGAAGCCACTGTTAGTGACAGAACGTGTCGGGAGTGGTTCCAACGTTTCAAGAACGGTGATTTTGCTGTCGAAGACCGGCATAGTGGTGGGAGGCAACGAGTTTTTGAAGATGCAGAATTGGAGGCGATTCTTAGTGAAGACTCATGTCAAACACAAGAAGAATTAGCAGAATCATTGGGAGTCAGTCAGCAAGCGATTTCGAAACGCCTAAAAGATCTGGGAATGATCCACAAAGAAGGATATTGGGTACCTAAAAAAAAACGGCGGGAGCAAAGTTATGGACCTAATACTATTTTGATTAATTATATTTAATTATAATTATCATTTACCAGATAGTGAATCAGTGGAAATAATTCGATTCATTAATTTCATCGACACGACAATTTCATCAAATACTGGAACACTACCACCAACCAATCCTGTATTACCACTTTGTGGACAAACAGCCAAATAATTTGTATTGCAATATTCAAGTATTGTTGAAACTTCCTCAGTAGTTTTTGGCTTCAATACAAGTTTACTACTTCCTTTTTACCATAATAAATATATATTATTAATATTATTATTTATTAAATGTCTCGATAATATATTGTTGATATTGAATGGATATTATTGTTTACCTCGCAACGTTTTAATCCAATCAACATTGTATCCATCGCACTCACATGGATCTGTAATGACACGCGACTCGCCCAAAAGTTTTTCAAAGTATTTAATATGCGTATCGGTGACTTCATTGTAATCACCGCGTTTCACATTATATCTCACAGCTGTTAAATCTGGCATTACACCAGTTGACGCAAATCGTACACGAAAAATACCCTTTTCTCTTTGGCCAATAATCACCTGAGTCCACCGGCGTATTTTAGTCAAATGCTGCATTCTGATGATTATTACTGTCGAAAAATTTATACATACGTGTTATTTATTGTCTCATCGTTTTAATTATAATTAATGATAACAATAAGCATTTTTAAACACGTGCATTATATATTTTATTGTAAGTGTAGAAAAATTCGTGTGATCTATATTGATTGAATTTTTATTTTCTCGCCACTTATATATACATATATGAAATAATGTTTCAAAAAAAAAATAAAAAAAAAATTGATCGACTTTCCAACCAGCCATACCTTTAATACTTATTTTAGGTGGAAAAAAAAAAATGATTGTATCAAAAGATGAATATTGTACGTTGTGTGGAAGATTGGTTACGATTTTTTTTTTTTTTCGCATTTGGAGTTAAAATGAATTAAAAAAAAAAAGACATACACGAATTTTCAATATTTATTCAGTATTTATTATTAAATAAAGATTGAGTATTGAATTTAAACTGATAAAATTGGAGAAGTGGAGCATGAAGCAATTTTTAATATTACAGTAAAGTCGGTGAATATGAAATATCACTTCATTAAAAATGTGTAATAACTAAACTTATAAACATAGAGGCTATAATTTTATAAGTTAATAATGTGTATTGGCCATTTATGTAACACACAGTTCAGAAAAAAAATATTTTCTACTTTGCCGACATTTCGATTGCTTTAGAAAATAGTATGATAATAAAGAATACTCGGGTATGTTAATATGGAATAGGAAAAAAATGTGGAAGGGATGTATAAAAATAAAGAACTTCACAAGGTATGTAAAATTATCTTATTTAATTACAGATATATATATATATATTTGCGGCCCAATTTACTTTTGGTCACTTCATTTAATGGATTTTCATATTGACAATAGCATAAACGTGTGGTTTTAGGTAGTTTAAAATGTGTGAGGGCCCATTTCTCTCTTCTCAACTGCATCAACAACTTTTTCCATGTTGTATTCTTTCCACTTTTGTTTCCTCCTTGCTTTCGCAAGTCATCTGCAAAATAATATCCGTCTATAAGTAGGAAAAATTTATAATTAAACACAAAGTATATAAAGCAGTCGCAAATATAGAATATTCCACATTATAATATCAAGTGGGCAAACATAATTACAATTACAGTGTTCTTCCAGGGTGATATATCGAAATTTTTCAATTCATTTCATACTTATGAATATATGTGAGACACGTGTGCGAATTTTCACGTATTAATATTCAAAATTGCAAACACAATAGATATATTACCACTTCCCCGCACAAATTGTTATATTCCGTCAAACACTTTTTATTTTTTTTTAAGGTTAGTTGATTTAAAAAAAGCTCCGCGAGTTTTAGGGAATCGTTGCATAGATCGATAGAACGTAGTACCAGTGTCCAGAACATAGTGGCCACCTATGTATTAGTCGAAACCATGGTATGTCATATTATCGACCCTATTCCATATTCACTCACTATACTCTATTAATAATATAAAAAATTAATAATATTTCTTTATACACAGATATATATTGCAGCAATAATTAAAACGTTCAAATAACATAAACAAAGCATTAATAACAATCGTTATATCTATAAAAATACTGACATTAAAATTCACTTATCAAATAATATATTACCGTACTGTGTATCACTCATACTCTATTCTCATAGTGATACATTATTTTTTTTTTCTCAATCTTCATATCAATTTTCCTTTTACACGTTTCAACATGAAAAGTTTCACTGTAAAATATTCTTTATATATATAGATATGCAATTGCGAATTTAAATGAGTGGCGGCTGAATTAATGTGAAATACCCCATGCATATACACATATATATTGTTGCGTGATTCTCTTCGCACACCGATCTATATTTGTGCCCATGCGCGTTCTCTACCCCTTCGCCTCTTCCACCCATCATAACAGCAGTACTCGCAGAAAAAAAAAAAAAAACAAAAAATATCTCAATGCTTCAATATGCGAAAAAGAATTCTTGAAAATTACATTTTCAAACATAACCAACTATTTCTGCTCCTTAAAGAGCAAACTTCAACAGAACTTCATGTAGAAAATACAGTTCGCTCCATATATATATATATATATATATATATATATATATATATATGCTTGTGCATAGGAATTAGAATAGAAAATCCAAACACGAAATTCTATAGCTTTAACCTACGCACATATATCTTTATATGTATATGTATATGTACATGATTAGAGCGAAAGTGAAAGACCAAAAGAGATGGACACATATATATATATATATATATATATAGGTCTATATTACTTTGAAAAAATTGCAGACACGTGTCCCGCACATTTTTTGTTCTCCTGATGATACCCAAGGGACCCGAGACGACAAGAGGGGAAATATATATCTATATATCAAAGCGCTGAGTGGGGTTTGTTGAAGCTTATTCGTAGATGGCCGAACAGCATTTTCTTTTATATATATATGTGTGTGTGTGTGTGTGTGTATATTACGGTAGGAGAAAAACAAAATCGGTTACAGACAGCGCAGGCGTCATGATGTCGATAAGATAGAGAGACGAACGCTCGGTACGCCCACCGCGTGGTAATAGTGTGCGTGACTGACGTGTTATAGGGCAACTCTCGTTTATTGTCTCTGTGTAACTATACATATATATATATTTGTATACAAGTAAAGTGAGACGATGTGAAATACCGTAGAGAGAGAGAGAGAGAGAGAAAAAGGGCGCTAGAGACTTAATGTGAAATGGGATAGAAACACGTTGGGACCTGCAGAAAATGGATGGAGAAGGATGGCGATACAATGAATAGGCCCGCACACCAGGGAGTCGAAGGACGTGAGGGAGAAGAAGAATTGGTTGGAGTTTGCCAGTGAGACAGTGACATAGGTATACAAAACGGCTGATGCAGTGTGACACAGAAAAGAGGGGAGAGGGAGCCATGTACAAAAGAGGGGGAATGGTGGCTATAACGGGAATGTGGTGCGCGCACGTTGCGCTCTTCGATATTTCTTGTCGTTTAGTTGAAGGCAAATAAAAGGAGAGAAATGGTTGCAGTAGGTATATAGATTTTAAGTGGTTGCAACGATGATGGACGGGGAGGGCGCTGATTATTGTTAGTGGCTAGAGAGGGGAGGATGTGGCCGTTTATATTCATTGTTGTCTGTCTTTCTTCCACGTTTTCTCATGTAGTCCACACCTCTTTTGCTCATTCATTTTCGATTGCATTTTTCATCATTGTCATTTTTTATTTTTGCGTGTTACTGCATGCCGATAACACATTGACTCATAATTAAAAATCCAAAATATAATTGGATGATTGGTATTAAAAATTACTGCAAATAAAATATAAATAAATTTTAAGAATAAATTCATGGTGAAAACGCTATTTCGCCATTTTTTATTTCACAATTGTGAATAAAATAATTATACGCGTTTTATTAATATATAATTGTTATGATTGACAAAGGAAAAGAAAAGGATTTTTCTTATTAAATTAGGAATGAATAAACTATATCAATTTTTCATTCTTGTATAAAATATTGCATAAATAGAGATTGGTATTACCACAAATATACAGTAATATCGTGCAATTGCAATACATCCAATAAATAATGGAGTTTTATTTGCGCAATCATTCATATGTTTAAAAGCAATTGATGATTTTAAAATAACCAATAAATAAATGCTGCGATCAATTTAAAATGTATTGTAATGAAGTAATGCAATTTACCATACTATCTAAAAAAAAGTGAACTATTTTCATATATAAAAACTATAACCAGTTATTCATTTTAATCGAATAACACAATAAAATGAGACAGAATTTTTTCCCTGGCCACACACACACACACACACACAAATATATATACACATATATACAGAGGGTAAGGCAAGTTGACATATATATATATATATATATGTATTTATACATTAGGGCTGTGACAAAATTTGGGGAGATGGTCGAGAATGATGAAAGCATTTTAGAAAATGGCGACATGTACCCGAAAGATTTTCTGCAAGCATTGAACTTCCTACACGGGCGCGATACGAGAGGTGAAGCTACATGTATATATATATATATATATATATGTATACATATTCAATAAATATATATATATATGTATATATATATATGGATGCAAACATGCACAGGAAACGAACGATGCAAGCGCACTCGGCTCAACGGCGCGCGCACCTTCTTATCAGAGGCTTCCATTCGCCGGACGACGCTTTTCCGTTCGCGCGCACATACCAATATCCTATATCTACAAATAAATTTATAGCACTATCCAGTTTTGGATAGATTCACAATGAGTTTAGTATCGGTATTCAAACACAAATATATTTATTTTTATATGTATGGGACCATTAAATTATTCTGTATCTGTAAAATAATTATTGCGACACTATAACGGTATGTACTATTGCAACATTGTATCTAATGTTGATATTGTATATTGTTTGTACTGGTATAGGAGAAACAGTAAACAATAAATGACAGAATACGATATCGGTGTGATAACAAAATGACACTGAATATCATTCCAATTGATATACTGATTGGAATTTGTATTATAATTGACATTGATCATTCAGGTTCAAACTTGTTTGTGGAATATAATATGAAGATATAAATGATGTCGCCATTTGACAGTGAAATATTCTTTTACAGAGAAAAATATAGCTATGTAGTCGAGAAAATATGTTATTAGAACACAATTTTTTAATATATATTCGTAGATATATTTAAGTTACAATAATGTGAGATTTTTGTCGAATGGCTGAATTTTTTCCATTTTCTGACATTTTTCATGCAATGAATAATTGATTGACTGTTGATTTTACAAAATTAATTGTAAAAATTCCGCCATCAACAATGAAACTTTTATTCTGTTTCAAACAAAACTTTAGATAAATTACTGTTATTATTAATTTGCTCATTTTTCAGGTTAATTTGGTAAAATTGAAAAATTCAATTCTCATGATGAACAATACATCAACTTAATTAATTTATTTGGAATAATAAATCTTTATTCATATGATATATAATATATCATGGAGAATTTGAATAGCAATATTGTGGAATGAAAAGTATTCCTTGTTTTTATTCTGCTGTAGCGTCTTCGAGGAAGACTCGAACAAGTTATTCATGTTGCCCAAGGCACCAAGCCATTTCGTTATTACCATTTTATATATTCTCCAAAAATACACTAATAATATAGCTATATAAGTTTTTATTTTCTATCTTATTATCTCCAATATTATATTCTACGATTACATTATATATATTACATATGCAAAACATGTTTTTACAAGTCTATTCTTGTTTATGAGCAAGAATCAATACACATGATACAATTCATAGTGCACTATAAAGCGAAATTTACAGTTTACTCTTTCAAATTGTTATTTTCAGTCTTGGCATTAAATAAACAAGTTTAAATATTTATCAACAAATAAATTCACGACAGTGAAAAACAGAATAAAAGATATATAATTATTAACGATTTAACTAGACATTTAGTTACAGCTACACTGGCGCCACTCATCCCTATACGCATATATATATATATATATGTGTGTGTGCATTATATGTTAACCTATAATTTCAAAGTCAACTCATCTCCGACATAACCTATAAGTATATTTACAAAAGTGATGCGCTTTAAATGCACAACAATTAACCAAAAGCGTACTGGTCTCATTTTATTGTGCCATTGAATAGCCATCCATTATTCTGTATGCAACCAGTAGATGCACTTATTTTTCCTTTTACATTATATACAATTTTTCAAATGAACTGTAGGCAAGTTGTTACTGTCGACACAGCGCCTCTCGCGACAAAATTATGAACTCTCAAGTGTGCCAGGTAATTATTAACAATTTGTATTTCAGTTACTAACAATTATTATCAATTAAGATTGTTTTGTTGGCTTATAAATAGGGGCAGAGTCGAATTGGCTCCCTCATGAGTTCGAATTGGCTCCTGCATGAGTGCATGTAGGCTCCATATAATCATGGAAATATTAGCCATTGTTACCAGATCTTTTTTATTTCAAGTTATATTTATTCGACGGACTTTATTTGGCTTATACGTATTAGTAATAATAACTTCTAAATGTTACTTTTGATATTTGCATATGTTGCATACTGTTTCTTATAGGGCTGGTTTTATTCCCATAAAAAACAGTATGAAATAATACATGTCCTGTTTTCTCACTATCGCTTTTAAGGGAATTTTGTGTAAGTCGATTACAAAAATTTAAAACCCAGTCAGGTTAAAAGAGAAAAACTAAAGTATTAATAACTATTATTTTAGATGTTTTAAATCAGTTTATTATAGTAAGAAATACATTTAACAAAGTCTATTGGAGAAATGTTATTTTGAGAAAAATCTTGTAATTTTTCATCTAAAAATCTCTTTTTACCCGAATATTTTTATCGTATATTTTATATGGTGTGTTACAGGTGTTAATTTTAATACAGGTGTCTAACTGAAATTCTAGAAGTACACTGAAAAACTGGACTATAAAATGATTGCATTGGTTGTTCTACACAAAGATGATGAATGTATTGCCCATTCAATGGATGGAAACGTAAAATCTTCACTTATATAGTTATCGACCCAATGAGTTCGTCCTAATTAGAGATAATTAAAATCGCAGAACTGATAAACTATTTATATTCCATTAATTATATTTTTGGAAAAATTGAAATGATTATCTAAATAATTTCCCCAATGCTTGATTGGTTAAAAAGTTTTGTTAAAGTGTGTTGGAATTTATTGGTTAAAATGATGAGATGAAAGTCTCTTATGAAAAAGTGACAATTTGAATGAAGTGATATAGCTCGGTGGTATCTTCCAACATGTTTAGGTAAAATAAATTTTGTCTACGGAAGGCAATTCGGACTCTACCTTTTTCTCTTTGGACTCAATTCTTAGGAAACGGGCGCCAACTCGACCCCCTCCACGAATAGCAGAATTACAAAAGGCCATATCTATCATGGCTATTAATAAAAAATGACGTTAATACTCAACGGAAAATGGACGGACATGCAATTATCAATGACATCTCTGCGGGTATTTATACGACGTATGACATTGAGTAAATTGAA
The DNA here is from genome assembly GCA_910591685.1 of Galerucella tenella. NCBI lineage: Eukaryota > Metazoa > Arthropoda > Insecta > Coleoptera > Chrysomelidae > Galerucella > Galerucella tenella. Next base: position 52,720 of record CAJUYH010000294.1, on the reverse strand, counting down.
GATGTATTTAATAGCCAAAGAATCAATATTAAAGAAGAGAGACGATGGAAATGTATAAATAAATAATGAATAATATCATATACGATAACAAATCGATGAAGAGTATTCCATGTATGGTGCTAACTTTGTTTATAGTTATTGTATATCGTTAAAATATTCCATCAATAATACAAACGAATTCCATATGAAAATGAAATAGTCGATAAATAATGTTTACGTTGCATCTGCGATTATTGATTCACATAATGGCTTATATAATACAATACGATGGTATATTTATTGTAGCATTTACAGAACAATAATAAATCAGACGAGATTGCAAATGTCGATAGACAAAAATAAAATCGACTGAAACAATATGAAATGAAATATTGCTTAAGAAAACATTTAACATCATTGTGAGATTGTGTTTTTGGTTTTTGCTATTTAACTAATGCATAACCTAACTTTTTTTAATAATAAATATTGTATATTTGATGTAACATATATGCTTGTGTGCATGTGAGTACGGAATTGGACATGTCATCCAAAATCAAGTACAGTCTTGATAGGGAGATTAATTTCAATATATGTTTTATATATTTTGAGGTTAATGTTAACACGAAAAAGGGTTGTGTTGAAATATTGACAACTGAAAAATATATGAGGCGTTTTGAAGCCAACGGTCACAAGTACATTTTTTTTAATTCGGAGAAAATCGAGATTTGAATTTTAACATCTTTCCTAAATTCAAGTGTTAATTGATTTAAGTATTTGATTGGGTGTAGAAGTGCTTCGAAATGAACTTATACCCCGTTACCACTAGATTTAATGCCTATTCCACTATCAATTGTTGTACTAATCTACAAATTTACCAAAAGTTCACTTGCACCGTTTGATGTAAAGACGCGTCTTATATAATATGCAAATATATTGACGTAAAATAATATATAAACTATTTAGAATAACACGTTTTTAATTAAAAACATTATACACGACAACTTTTATATGCATCGCATGGTGTGTCAATCCGAACAAATGAACATGCAATGCAATTTGGTTTCGTCCAGTCATTTTTTAAAATTTCTTGTGGCCAAGAACATTGCAATCCGGATTATTGTGAAGTAACAAGATATTTTGCCATTATTAAAGAAGGTGTTTGCAATCGTACTTTCAAAACGACATCTAAAATTAAACGCTTAATTATGATGATGCTGCGATCATAGGTAATAACGACGATTATGATGATATGACACTTTTTCCATATTTACATAATTTTGAATTAAATGGTAAAATCACAACTCGTGTCTGTTGATCAGATCGCATCGATATGTTTTACCATCCAGGTTGATGGATCAATCTACATAGCAGAACTAGTCAATGAGAAAGACAATATTTCATCTCATTGAGTCCCGATTGTCACATTGTATATAGTGTAACAGTATTATATATGTATGCATTCACATTTTTATTTATACTCGGCGTGCTGTGAGTCCGTTCTGTGCCTGCAATAAAATCTATGAATGGTTTCGGGGTACAACTCGGTCCGCTCCGAGTTCATCTCGGCATGTCATAAAACTTCCGCATTGCCTTAACATGCTCTGGGCGTAATCTCACTCTGTGCTGATGATAGGATGTGCTGTGGTCCTTAAAATTTCCACCCGGGAATTAAAACTATGTGAAATTTGCACTGTAACGAAATTAGTTTTTCACACTTTTTCACCGAAATTTCACTGGCATCAGTTCATCAATTTTTTTTCTCTCTGTTTAATCGCACAATTTTCAATTCAGCAACGACTTTTTTTTCTCACATCAATGATTTTACACAATCGATAAAGTCAACATAACTTTTATATATATTTAGAACAATAATATTGAATGAGAATTGATTCAGTCACAAAGATTTATATATATATCGGATGGTTCTTGTTTGGGTCATGTTCGAATTTCAATTGTGCCGCCTCTCCATTTGTTTTTAAATCAAAAAGAAATTATTTTTAAGCTTATCAGTATGCTAATTTGATTCTTAAGGGTCGCTGTAACATCCCAAGTTTCAAAAAGACTTTATTTTTCTCTTATAATGTTGTTATTTCGCTGAAGAAACTCAACTTTGGTGGAACAAATTTATTTTATATCGAATTAATAGGGATGAAGTGTGGTGGTTTGAAGGAAAAAAAAGATAATATGTATTGGCTATTCTAATTCTAACTCGGCTTATTTCAATTTTTTTTTTTGTTTTAATATGTAAAGATTGGAAATGAGCAAAAAATCACTCATATCTGACGCAATTGAAATTGTTTTGTTAGCGTTTGTTTTAATGAAATAACGATATGGTTTCGAAAATATTTATCTACTTTTTTCAAATAATACATAACAGAAATTATCGACGAAACATTTCATATTTTTTTATTTTTTTTTTTTTGCTCAATTAAAGACGTAGGATTTTTCTTGAAATTTATGTGGACTCTTTTGAAATATCAAATTATTCGTGTTATATTGTAAGATAAACTAAATACATGAGATATAACTGTTATTTTGCTTGTTTCCTATCTTTCATACTATTCAAACAAAGATAACAAATTCCATTGAGCCAGGTAACAATTCGAATGGCTCTAATACATATGTGCCCATAATTATGATAGTGATCTTAAGTCATATATTTCTTATCTCGAGATATTTAATGAATTTTCATTTGAATAAATTAAAAAATATTTTTACATTTTATTAGTCTTGATTAATGAAAATTTATTATAAATATGAATTTTTGTGTGAATATCATACGGAAATGTTTTCAAAGTTTCAATTGACTCAGACCACTTTCATAATTATGGACACATATTATCTTTTTTGTTTTTGTTTTTTCCTCGAAAGTGCTACTCGATCCCTTATCAATTCCACATGAAATGGATTTATTCCGTGGCAAAGGTGAGGTTGCTTCAGCGAAATAATAACATTAGAAGACAATAATAACCATTCAAATTGTCGTTGTTAGAGCGATAATTAAGAATTAAATTACGACACTCATATTCGGCTTAAAAATGGTTTTTTTTTATTTAAAAATAAATTGGCGGAAGGGGGGTAATTCGAATGTCACGCAAATAAAAACCACCCTAATATATATATATATATATATATATATATGTATCTATGCACAGAAGATCAATCCATTTTTGGCGCGTCAAAATGTCTGATACGCCATACACCAATAACGTGCGAGTGTCATTACGTAAGGCAACTATCTAGTGAATTACTCTGAATATGACACGTTCATTTTATTTGATAGAACACTCAGACGCTTTATATGACATCAATTATTTCACACTTGTATATTATATAACAATGAATATATTGAAAAAAATTTCTTTCCTGACAAACCTCTATTGTTACGTACAAATACAGTGTAAATAATAGTATTTGCCATTTTTTTTTTCCATCCGAAATGAATATAAAAGATTTGAAATATCTCTAATTATCATCTTAAAATTCCCAATTGAAAATATATTATCAATTGTATTCAATTAATGCATTCCACATATGTCCACACAGTTAAAAAACTGTATTTTCAAACTACTAAAAAAAAAGAAAGTACGATAAAAGATGTTTTATAAAATTTTACTTTTTTACCGGTTAAGAATGGATAAATCACTATGTATATAATAAGTAACATACAATATTAATAAATAATAGTTATCCATTGAAAAAATATCGTGTTACATGATAAACATCACCCATTTTTAACCAATGATTACATATATATATATATATATATATACAATTGTGTGCGTGTATATATCCAGAAGGTATTAATGGAGATTTATAATAACTTGACACACCTTCTCAGTGGCAGTCGAGAACACTTGTTGTTTTATAGTTGGTGGAACGGACGTAGGGCCGATCATCGAATCATATAATCAAAAACACGATGGTAAACGACATATAAAAGACAGGGAGAGGGCGGGTAGAGCGAGAGAGGGGCGGGGGGGTACATATAACAACGGATAGACAATAAAAAATATATAGGGAAGTGCGCTTGAGCGAGTGAGAACACAGGCAGACGAATGAGTGAGAGAAATAATGGATACAAAAAAAACAAGCTCGAACACGCAAGTGAGCAAGATAAAAAACAAACACATAACGAGCCAGTCGCACACGACGGTCGATGAGGTGGGGAAGATGCCGAGGGGTGGGAAGAAAACCAATCGTCGACAACGAACGTACTGTAGAGTGCTCGGCTGCTTGTGTCCGCGCGTGACCCCCAATGTAAAATGTATTCAAAGGAACGCGTGAAGTGGGACGCGAGATTTGAACAAGCTCATACAGCGCCAAGTGAACTGCCCTGTATATTATTGGTGAGTGAGTGAGAGGGAGGGAGATAGAGAGAAATGGCGAATGACGAATGAGTATGGGAGAGAAAGAGCGAGAAATTTAATGGTAGTATGCGCAAGGAGTGAAATGCTCACGGCCTATTCCACTCGTTTGCCAAGCCGAGTGGGGTGACACATACACACGCATATATATTGACGTGTATATGTATAGCGCGCGCGCGCGCTCACGCACGCACGCATATACACACACACACGTACGTATATATTCTCCGAATGTAGGCACGTTCTATTAATAAATCTCCGTGTCTCTCTTACTCATTCTTTCTCTGTTGGTTAGTGACTATTGTGTCACGCATGCGCGAGGTCGCGGTACAACCAAGCCAATTCCTATGTGGCAGCTCTCGAATCATTATCCGGTTTCCTTGGCAACCTACGGTCTACCTAAACCATTGGTCGGTTACTTATCCCCACTATTATTTTACTGCACATAAACATTTAGATTATATATATATATATAAAAATATGTGTGAGAGTGTATGTATGAGTGTGTATATACGTGTATTAAAGCGAATGAGAGACAACGCGAATGGAAAGAAGGTAAGAGCGAGCGCGTGAAAAGGGATTGTGAGGGACGAAGAAATTTTTACGAATAGCTTCACGATTGTGCCGATTTCTCTCTTCATCATTGAGTAGGTGGATATATAGAAATTAATGAATATAAAGAGACAAAGTGAGAAATGAGAAAGAGAAAGAGAGCGATTTGAACAATGCTACTTATAATTCTGATGACATTCAATTAAGACGAGTTTATTGAAGAGTCTCTTCATGAATTATTTTTTTTTCTCGTTCGTTTTGCGATTTTCATTTTTTCTATATTTAATTATTATAATTATTTTTAGAATGGGAATGTTGGTAGTGGTTATTTAACGGTATTTAGATGAATATCTGATTGCAATGAAAGTTTTTAAAGAGAATGTCTCGATTTGTCCGTTTTGAATCCAAGGGATGAATATATATATATATATATATATATATGTGTGTGTGTGTGTGCGTGTGTGTATTATGTATTCTGAGAAATATTAAGGTGAGAGAAGATTGATGAAGTTGTATGATAATAAAATTTCCAAATGCCATGGAATTATTGTATGGTTGGGCAAGCTGATGCATCACGTATTCCTGCAGCGACTTGTTTGTGCCGAATAAGACACGTCTGATAATGTTGGAGTAAAGGAGTGAGGTATATAATAAAAGAGAGAGAGAACGATTGCTCGTATCTGATAGGTTGAAGATTTTTAGTGCGATATAATCCACCACCCAATTCACTATATATATATATACTTGAATGCATGTGTACGCGCGCGTCGAGTGTGTGTGTGTGTGTGTGTGTGTGTGTGTATGCAGCAACAGTGTTGTACTGCGAAATATATGAAGTAAGGGGAGTGTGAACGTGGCCGCGAGACAGCTGTGCCATGACCGTATCACTTTTATACACCCATACAATTTCATCGTATGAATTCACCTTTAATTATTAATATGGATGGAAAGAAAAAAAAAAGATTTGATAATATTCCATGTAATTGCAATATTAATTGTATTTATTTGCTCTTTTATCTTTTAAATGTTGGATATAAAATTTTTTTGATGTTAATTAATTTTTTTGAAGAATTTTTCTTTTGAGTGTTCTATGAAAAATACTCTTTTAACTCAATGATGATGCAAAAAGTTATTGTTATAGTGAAGAATTAATCCACAATTTTTTTGGAAATTGATGTTTAATTATAAGGCACTCGTGGCCTCGTACGGTAATGCTATGAGAAGTATATATAACACATTTATACACAGATATATATGTATATATGGGTTTTAGGATATTGCAGGTAGAAAGTATATATTTGTGAGGGTATTATTATTCCCATGGAAGCCCCTTGGCTGGGTTACGCGCCTGGTCCGCAAAACTTGTCAGGGATGTATATATCAATTCACCCAACAATTGCTGAAAGCAAATTCATCATTGTCATTTTCATGATATATCATTGTTAAATTTTCCTCATACTGTCTATTTTTAATAATAATTCAAATTATATACCAACAAAATTCAACTTAATGAATGCAATTTGTACGAGAATTTTGTTTTTATCCAACACAGTGTATTTTTATGGGTGAAATATTAGTACGCTCCTGAGCGCGTCAGGGAGACTTATATATCACGGAATCTCTCTCATGTTTGTCGTGTTGATTGTGTGAGTGAAACGAACTCACGTACACGAGGAAAGAGAGAAACTAAAGGGGCAGAGAGCCCGAAGCGCTACGGTAGAGGTCGGCTCTCGTAACGATTGAATGGAGGTCCCCCTTTGCATGCGCCTGCGTCTATGTATTCGTCTGTATATGTATGCATCTATAGCGAAGTATGTATACACACATATGCATGCACCTATATAAATATATATATATATATATTGCGTATGTATAGTTATAATGGTATAGATACAATGCTACATGCGCCTTTGAGAGTGACTCGACAGCCGGGTGGCCCCGCCTTTCTTGGCAAACATGATACCTTTGGGATTTGTCCACATCGGACCAATGGAACACGCTCAAACTCGCAAGGGAAACTAAGAAGGGGAGCCAACCTCGAGATCGTAAACGACGTAGTGGGGCGTATACTGTTGGTAGGGGAAATATCGGTGAAGTGAGAGGAGCGAGGGGCGTCATTTGTGAGTGTGTTGAGGTGGGAAACGAGGAGGCAGACAAGCCGAGTACTCGACTGGCAATGTTCACGGGACGGCGCAACGTAAACTTCCAACGCCAACGTGTACGAGTTTTATTTTTTTTTTCGCGTATTTCCCTTTTTGTTTTATTCGCACATTAATTTGTGAATATATCCACAGTGTTGAACATTACCTAATTGTGAACAAACATTGTTAAACATTTTTGTGATTTGACTTGTGTGAATGTGTATGTGGGTGTCTTTTTATTGTGTCCAAATGATGACGGCGATATTATGGGAGTAATTTAAAACGTGCCTAGGTGTGACTGCGCAGTCGCCATGTGAGTATTCAAGCGGGGCTGCGGCTATCCATCGTGCAAGAATACAATTTCAAACAGTAACGTACACCATACAATACAGTGCCCCCTGTTTCCACAACATTCTATATATATATATATATATATACAAGAATATTATACAATCACAATTCTATTCAATTTCACTTAAAAAAAATTTTTTGCGTCACATCAAATTCCCTCGCGATTATTTTTGTTAGTGTTATTATTATTATCATTATTATTATCATTCGTGCGTGAAGTTTCGTTTCGTTGCAGTGTAACCAAACCCTTGGCTGATTCGTGCGCTCTCTCCCCATCTTATTTTTTTTTTTTCCTTTCTCCCCCATCGCTTTTACTACGCTCTCTCGGCCCCTCGTTGCTATTCCCCGCTTGGTTGCCGGGGCTTTTGACATCCTCCCACCCCGCAGAAGATAAAAGTTGTCGGGTGGGGTTCAAGCCATTGCTTCTCGCCATTCCCTCTCTTTCTCACTCCCTCTGTCTCTTTCTCTCTCTCTCTCTCTCCCACCGATACGCTAATTATGGTGGTCGCTGCCCCAGGACGACATTTTGTTCTGTGACTGCTCCAAGATGGATATCGTTACCGCCACCGACGCCGTCGTCCACCACTACCATTACCACACGTTGCTGAGTACATTCCCCCTATTCTAAAAGCATGTGGCCTGTCTCTCTTTTGAAATTGCCAATTCCACGCTATAGGTTTAGATACATATATATATATAGTGTGTGTGTCTGTAGAGAGAGAGAGAGAGAAACATATATATATATATATATATACTTTTGTACTTGCGCTCTTTTTTCATTTCGTCTGTCTTCCTTGTACTTTCTTACTCTGTATTCACTTTTTTTTTTCTCTTTTACCTTCTCTCTTGCTCTCCTATAGATCCTCGACCTTGGGATTTTGCGTGACTTCCTCAGGCAGTGAAAAGCAACTCTCAACCTCTTTATACAGTCTCTGTGATAATAATCATCATATATTTGGAATAAAAATTTTATCATGAAAGAAAAGTGAGGTTAGAGGTTAGAGTGTTGGATGCAATTATGCTGGTGTGTTTTTTTTTCTTCATTTGATAGGGATTGTCATTTTCAAGATGGTTTTGTGCAGAGAATACATATTCTTTTTATTTACTATCTTTCTCTTATGTTTTTAATTATGGTTATATTTCGTTTTTGTTTTGTTTTGTCCTTTTCCGTATCCCTCTCTAGATATATCGCTTTGCTTTTACTCATATATCACTGGTTGTCTTTTTTTTTTCATCTCTCTTGCTTTCTCTAAATATTCCCAGCTGGATTTTCTCTCTACATCCCTATCTCTCGTATATTTACACACACACACACACACACACACACACACACAAATATATATATATATATAAGCTTACCGTGTGGCGAAAGGAAAAAAAAAAGAAGAAAAAAGAATGTGCATTGTTGGCCACCCTCGACCATGTCGCAGTGATTCTCATTCTATTGCATATCTTAAATTTGCAATTTAGGTTATGTTGATTTTGTTCATAAAAATAATTATTACCGAACAATTGAAAATCTTAAATTGTTATAATTTGTATTATCAATGAATGATAATGAAGTTCATTTACATTTAAATATTATTCATTGATGTGTCACTCAACAAATCGCCCATTATCAATCATTATAAACACAAAATTTATTAAATGTAATTTTGCAATAAAAATGTTGATTATTGAAATAATACAAAGCCATTCACATAATTCTATTATATTTGTGCACTCACATTAATTTTACTCGAGTTGATTTTCATGTAACAATTGTATTTTATTGAAACACACAGCAGTAACCACCAAACAACTTTTATGCTACTGAATGGAGCCACACAATGATGCCAACAATTAGGTTATATATGCGTATCTTTGTCAATTATCAATATTTGTTTTGAATATTATGCAATAATTTAGATAAGATAATTGAATGTAATTGCGTGTAAAATTCAAAACATCATTTTTTACATTGCAACCCAAAATAAATTGTACATTCACGTCATTTTAAAGTGCAGTAAAGTGGGAATTAATGCGCGCACACACATACGCACACACACACACACACACACACACGCACGCACGCATTTATAGATATCAATGAATATAAATATGAGATATATCTATATATATTTTTCGTTGAGTGTATATTGAATAAAAATGAAATATTGTTTTAAATTACAGCACCCACTACGAAGCGCTGTAATTAACAAATCAAGTGCAAATAACAGAATAGAAAGCCGTGAAACCCCTACGGGTGGTTAAAAATCCACCAACAAATGATGATAAACGCACACGAAATGCAGCAACAACAGAATGTACAGCAGCAACACGTTCAGCAACAGCCGCAGGGTCAAGTTCAACAGCCACAGCAACAATCACAACAGCCACAGCAACCTCAACAACAGCAGCAACAGCAATCACAGCAGCAACAGCCACAGCAGCAACAATCTGATGGCCATTCACAACAAATACAACCGCAACAGCAACAAATGCAACAAGTGCAAGTTCAACAGCAACAACAGCAATCGCCACAGCAACAGCAACAGCAGGCCAATCCACAGCATAATGTGACACACATGCAAGTACAATCACAGGTTGCTGTGAGTATGCCACAACAGTTGCAGGGCCCTGTCGCTGTTTCAATGCAACATCAACAATCGCAACAGGGTGCGACAACTATAACAACAATGGCTACGCATCCACAGACAGTGCAAGTTCTCCAACCGCCAATACAAAATCAAGCCTATCATTTGCAACAATTGTACAATGCACAGGGGACGTCGCTATTTGTACCGGGAAATTTGGCCATACATTCAGCAAACATTAATTCGCCAATTCAAGTACTATCTGGCAAACAATTTCAGTCTACGGCACAATTAACACCGCATATGTTGACTGCTGCATCAACCCCAGGGCAAGCCAACAATCATGGTGGACCTGGTGCTAAAGTTCAGGGTTTTCCAGCTAGTTATTTACCTGTACCAACGTCAAATCCAGGTGGATGCCAGACACTTGTTTTTGGTCAACTTGGTGTACTTGGCTCGCCCCAACCACCACAATCACTCCAGCAGCAGCAACAGCAGCAGTCCAACGCTACTAAAAATGATCAAGTACAAAAAGTAATTGGATACTAATTTTATCGAGTTTTTTTTTTGCATTCTCCATTTTTTCTCCTTGCATTTTACTATTTTCTCGTATTTAGTTATTTCGTTTCTGAGTTTTTCGTTTATATTCGGTGTTTGCCACTTGTTCCATTTATATTTAATTGTTTCTTTATATTGCAAGTATACAACGTGTGCGGCGGGAACACAATCGGCAGCACGCGGTGGCGGAATGCAATTTGCACCGTGGCAATTTACACCACAAGTTGCGTGGACTGCTGGAGTTCAACCACCAGGTGCAACACTTCTTGCTGCGCCTAATCAAATATTTATCCGTTCACCAACTCATCCAGATATGTATATTCAGAGTCCTCAGCCAATACAAACACACAATGGTATGTATGAAATTACTTTGTCTATTGATAATGTGGGGATATTTTTCATTTTTAACATATATATATATATATAAAGGATCGCCCGGAATAACCATCAGAGTTCAATTTTAGGCCAACAATAAAATAATAGCGCCATTATGTAGCCTGTACCAAAAATAATTTAACTATTATTTACTGTGGCAAAGAAAGTTCATGGTCCTCGTGAACACAACGTTCAAAGATACAACGCGCGCCATGTAAATACATTACGAGTTGAAAATTAAAATGTGAATACTGACAAAGTAAAAAAAGGGGAGTGTGATTGTTGTTCCGGGCGACTCTTCTTATGTCTATCGATCTATCTATCTATTGAATTTATCTGTGGGATACTTTGTATTATAACAATTGTATGCAACAGCATTGGCGCCACAACCACAAATTCAGGGAGTTCAGCAAATTGCGGCCGCTGGTGGGAAACCTCGTATAATGGATATCCAACAGCAGCCTCAACAGCAAGGCAAACAGGGTGGCGGTGGACAACGACCATTGAGCATTTTACCATCGTCACTTCAGGGTGTACAAGGAGCAAACATTAGACCGGCAAGTTCGGTATCAACACAAACGGTTCATGGAGTACAAACTACGGTACACATACAGATCACTGTTTGCATAACACGAAAAGAAAGAAAAAAAAAATGAGAAAGAGTGGGATCAAATTGCAACATGGGCTATTTTTACACAAAATTTTGTTCTATTATGTGAATTAATTTTTGTTGAGCTATTTTCACTTTCATTTTGATGTTGAAAGATAATTCGTCTATTTTAATTTTGTATTCTTTCATTTATTTATTATTTATTTTTATTTCAATTCATTTTATTTATTTGGTTATTTATTATTTTTCTTTGGTAAAAAAATGGTATTCCATTATGTTTTTTTGTTGCATTCAGAGTGGCAAGGGCAGTGGGAGTGGTGGTAAAGGCCGTGGTAAGCCGGTGGTTCGCACAAGTCCCGGGACAAATAGCTCTCAGGGTGCGACAAAAGCTGACGCTGCGAATCAAACGAAATCTAATGTTCATCACGCCACAATGATAATGCAACATCCTCCAAATGTTACGAGCAATAGCGGAAACGGTAACAAAGTACTTATAACAACAAATACACCAGTTGTTACTTCTGCGCAACCACCTGGCTCACCTATGTCCACCGCTGACAAGCAAAACTTTGGACAACAAAACAAAACAGTAATGCAATCACCACAGCAGCAGCAGCAGCAGCAGCAGCAGCAGCAGCAGCAGCAGCAGGCACAGCAGCAGCAGGCGCAGCAGGCTCAACAACAGGTACAGCAGCAGCAGCAGCAACAACAACAACAACAGCAGCAGCAGCAGCAGCAACAACAACAGCAACAACAGCAGCAACAACAAGTACAGCAGCAGCAGCAGCAAGCACAAGCTACCATGCAGCCACAGTATCAACAGATGTTTATGCAACAGATGCAACAGATACAACATCAGCAACTACAGCAGCAATATCAACAACAACAATCAGCTCAGAACTCCCAGCCACAAATACAACCGAAGCCGCTGATGGGTATGATGTCCTTACGACAGCCTTTATCATACCCTCGTTTCGTGAGCGGTGATATTAACTCGAGCATGTGGTCCTCAGGAATGACACTCCAACCGCAACAACAACAACAGGGTGTAGTATTGGGTTCTGAGAGACCAATTATGCCCGTTGTTTCCATGGGTGGCGTGGGAGTTGGAGTTGCTACGACATTACAGATGGGTCAAGTGCAACAGCCATCAATGCCGGCTGTTCAACCATTACCCATGCCGGTAATTTCATTATGATTCAATTGTTATTGTATTTAATTTTTATTAAAATATTATTGCACTTTATTTTTATTAATTTAAATGTCATTGTTGGTTTTCTAGGCGTTGAATTCAACATCAATTATTGGCAATCAAGTGGTGAATGGTACGCCGCAAGTTCAACCAATACCCATTTTGAATCCATCAAATGAAACATCATCACAACCGCCACCATCGCAATCGGATAATAATACAAATAGTGCGTCAATGGTTGTTGCAGCGGCGCCAACTGATCGAAATCCATCGAATGATTGTCGAACGTTAATGGTGCAACAACAGTGCAATACAAATGGCCCGACAGTCACTGAGGAATCACGCGAGATACCTACTAAAAAGGACGATGCGGACAATAAAGATGCCCAAGTTACAACGCCAAACACACAAGGTTTATAATTTTATTTATTTATTTTTTTTTATTTTCAATTATTTACGGTGACGGTGTTAATTGAATTTTCGTGATGCTTCAACATGGCAAATACATGGATGTTATGTTACAGAAACGGAATCGGGTAAAAATACTACATTGAAGGAAGAGAATACTACATCCATAACGCCAAAAGTTGATAACAAATTGTGCAACAATCCATTGGTGAATTTAGCAAATGCTGTTAATTCAATTACAAATGGAATTGCAGAGGAGCCAACCGCAACTGCATTGGCATCAACTCCAGTATCTACAAACAGCAAACAAGCACCACCCAAGGCATTAGTTAAGCCACAAGTACTCACACATGTAATTGAGGGATTTGTTATACAAGAAGGTAATTTATTTTGCAATTATATACAAACTATTCAGCTATTTTTTTTTCTTCTTAGTTTATTGTATTTTGATGTAATTTTTATTCGTCAATATTTTTCAATAGCTTCAGAACCATTCGCTGTTAATCGGTCTACGCTTAATGGATCAATGGGCCAAGATGCAAACTCACTCAATCGAAATAATAATAATTTATCGGAGAAAGATTCTCATGAAGAGCCACCGAATAAAAAAAGTATTAATTTTTTCTTTCAACTGTTTACGCTTTTATTAAATTGTTCGTTATTGAATATTTTTATGAATTGTTTTTTTTTCATTGTCTTGTTTTGTGTAAACAGGGAAAAAACACACGGCCAATTATATCAATGACATGGACACAAATACGGGATGTAATGGAAAATGTGAAACGTGTAATAATATTATTGATGAACATAATACAAAGTTCAAGAAGGATAAACGATTTTGTTCATCGATATGCGCTAAAAGGTGAATGGCAATAAATTTCACACAATTTTTATTACTACGTACAAACGCATATTTATCTCACATTATTTTCAAATTAAAATTCGCATTAAAATATTCAACTAAATCCCTTCAAGTTGGTAAAGATGTGGAAATTTTTCCAAAAAATCGTACCAATTTTTCTGGAGCAATCCACAATGAACAGTGAGAAAATATTTCATGTATATATATAAATATTTTTTTGTTTTTGCAGTAAAAAGCGAGAAATCCGTGAACGCGACACATCAGACAAACAATGGACAGAGATGGATGTTGATACGAAAAAAGTTGATAATGATTCATTTAAAAAGAATTTGGATGAAAAATTGTCGGTGTCAATGCCCACTGAAGAGGCAATACCGAAAATCAATCCGGTGAAATGGACGGTAAATAATTTCATTTTTCCTAAATACTCTATTTGTATCATATAATAATGTAATTAACTCGGAATAATATATATATATGTATGTATGTATATGAATACTTTGTGCATTAGGTGAACGAGGTGTGTGACTTTATACGAAATTTACCCGGATGCTCTGATTACGCGGAAGATTTTGCAATTCAAGAGATCGATGGCCAAGCGCTTATGTTACTAAAAGAGGACCATCTTATGTCAGCAATGAGTATAAAATTGGGTCCGGCATTGAAAATCGTAGCTAAAATTGATTCGATGCGAATTGATACCAACATTAATACATCGCCATCATCAAATAGTTCCTGAATAAATTGTCACAAGTAATTAATCGATTAATTGTGAACGTTCATGGATACACTATGTGTACAGTAAAGTGTATAACGTACACGCTATAAAAACAAAAAGGCATTTAAGCTTGGGAAATATATTATTATTGAATTTCGATATTATAGACATACCGAACTGTAAATATATTTAAGCGTCAAAACTCATCATTCATTCAAAAGATCATCGTCATTGCAGTATGGTGATTTATATATTTGTTCCTCATTATTATTATTTTTATCACTCATTATAAATAGTTTTGATGACTATTCGGTCTATCAACGATAGAAATAATTTCGGATAGTTAATTTTTAACGTCGTATATTTAGTAAAAGTAAATGCGTAATTTAATCAATGATCGAATGGAAACGTATTAATGTCTGTTTATTTTGATTTGGACTTCAGGAACAGCGATAATATTTGAACCCGCGTCTTCGCAGTTATGTGTATATGTAATTATTATATATAATTTTTTTTTCCTCGCAGACAGAACGTTTCCAAATATGTATCGTGTGCAATCGAATTGACATTTTTTTATACCACTTTGAAGTATCAATTATACGCCGAGTTGAATAAAAAATATTGTAGGATTTGTAAGACAATGAACTGCCAAAACAAAAAAACGAAATCATTTGTAAGAACACTGTTTCCACATCTGTAATTAGTTTTATCTTTATTTTTTCTTTTAATTGTTTATTATGTTTTTCAATAATATACAATACAGTCTACAGTCAACACAAAACATTTTACATAAAAACCGTGAAACATCTTTGTATTAACTTATATATAAGTATAATTTGTTACAAATTATATTTAAATTTGTACAAAATAATATTCTATAATAATATTCACAGTCGTAATTGATTATTACATCCCCTTAAGAATTTATAATTGTACTCTAATAATTATGATGAGTTTGGTGCAGCGGCTTCAAATGCAATACCTTCGTTGAGGAGTTCTTGTTTCAGACGCAATTGCTCTTTTTGCTTCAATGGTTTCACATAAGCGTAATAATTATATCCCATATAAACCAAATTTATTGCGGTGAAAACAGAAGCGCCTATACAAACGTAAACGAATGCATGGTGCAATTTATCGGCCAATTTCATATTTGCAACTTTCCTCATTTTTATTCAACGCTAAAAATAATATATGTCATTTAAAATTGCCATACAATACAATTAATTCGTCAACAATCGTAATAACACATTCAATATACAATAATGATGAGAATTATGGACGAAACTAACCTCACTTTGTGATATTCGCGATGTAAAGTTTAGCTTATAATCATTAACTTGTGAATGTACAAATGTATATATATATATATCAGAAGTAGTGCCAACTGTTAAAAGGTTATTTTTACTATTTTGTTTATTGTATTGAAAGGTTGTAAGAATGGAGAGAGAATGTTCACCGATATCCGCCCCCTACTCGCCCCTTAAGCAACTACCACTCCCCGCGATATACATATATTTATATACGTTGACAGAACATATTTTACGTCAGCACAAACGGAATAATTCATTATTTCAACTAAATAGATTGAACATCTTGCCGAGTTTAATAAGAATTGAGAAAGTACATTTTCACAAATATGATGTCTCTGCGAGATAAACAAATACGTAAGTTTACTATTATAAAGCAATATTAATTGTTTAATTATTTATTTTTAGGTTATATTTATACACAGTTATAATATGTATATATTGTTCTATCGCAATTATTGTACTTTGAATATTCGTTTTTTGTTTTTGTTTTCAATTTTTTTTTTTACATTTCATCATTTTACAGATGCTCTTAAGCAAATGTTGAATTTAAATCAACCCGATATGAAAACCAACTCTGCTGTGCCGACGTGGAAGATTTTGATATATGACAGAGTTGGACAAGACATTATATCACCGTTAATTTCTATTAAAGAGTTAAGAGATCTGGGTATTACATTGCACATGTATGTTTTCAATAATTACCAGTAAACCAAAGTGCAATAGAAAAAATTAATAATATTCATGAATGTTTTCTCGCTCTTTTTTTTTTTTTTTTTTTTTTTTTGGCTTGGACAGGCAGTTACATTCTGATCGTGATGTTATTCCAGAAGTGCCAGCAATATACTTTTGTGCACCATCACAAGAAAATTTGGACAGAATTGGCCATGATTTGAATAGTGGACTTTATGATATCTATCATTTAAACTTTATATCGCCGATATCGCGACAAAAAATGGAGGATCTTGCATCAGCAGCATTGCTCGCTGGTGCTGTTGCAAACATTCATAAAGTCTTTGATCAATATCTTAATTTTATAACACTGGAAGACGATATGTTTATTTTGCGACATCAAAATAGTGACATTATATCGTATCATGCAATTAATAAAGGTGAAATGAAAGACACTGAAATGGAATCGATAATGGATATCATCGTTGACAGTCTTTTTTCTGTGTTCGTTACTCTGGGAACCGTACCAATAATCCGATGTCCTAGAGGCAATGCTGCGGAAATGGTGGCTAAAAAATTGGATAAAAAATTGCGTGAAAATGTTTGGGATTCAAGAAATAGTTTGTTTCAAGGTGAAGCGATTTCAGGCCACTTTACATTTCAACGGCCGTTATTTATTGTATTGGACCGTAGTGTGGATATGGCAACCCCATTACATCATACATGGACATACCAGGCGTTGGCGCATGATGTACTGGAGTTGGCGTTGAATCGATTGGTTGTGGAGGAAAATGTTGGTCGATCGCCTGCTGGTGGCGCGCGTGTAAAAACAAGAGCTTGCGAACTCAATAATACCGATCGTTTCTGGACTCAACACAAAGGCAGTCCGTTTCCACAAGTTGCTGAGGCTGTACAAGAAGAATTGGAGCAATATCGCGCATGCGAGGATGAAGTAAAAAAATTAAAGAGCACAATGGTTGGTATTCCAAATGTCCATCAAATGTAAACATATATTTTTATTCCATTTTTTATTGTGAAACAATTTTTTATTTTAGGGTATTGATGATGATAGCGATCCGGCGAGTTCAATGGTGTCGAACAATACTGCGCGTTTGACAAATGCAGTGAATTCTTTGCCACAACTCTTAGAAATGAAACGTTTGATTGATATGCACACGACTATTGCAACTGGCATTTTAAATTCAATTAAATCACGGCGTTTGGACACATTCTTCGAACTTGAAGAGAAAATAATGAGCAAACAGACACTTGATCGTAGCATTTTGGATATTATTAATGATGCGGATTCCGGAACACCTGAAGACAAAATTCGACTATTTATTATTTATTATTTGTGTACAAATATGTCTGATGTTGAATTTAACAAACATGAGACAGCGTTAGCCAACGCTGGCTGCGATTTAAATCCACTAATGTATATCAAAAGATGGCGAAGTTATACCAAAATATCGAGTATACAAAATAGTTATGAGGGTGGTGGCACAAAGACAGTCAGTATGTTTTCTAAATTAATGAATCAAGGATCGTCATTTGTTATGGAAGGTGTTAAAAATTTAGTTGTGAAACGACACGTAAGTCAAATGAATATTCATTTGTTTTTTTTTTTTTTTCATTTATTTGCACTCTACATTTGACAATGTCTTTTCGTTTTCTTTTAGAATTTACCCGTTACTAAAATTGTTGATGAATTGATTGAAATGCGACAGAGTTCAAGTACTGAAGATTATTATTATCTTGATCCAAAGCAACTGAAACAAGTGGAACAGGTTCCAAAAAATCGTACGACATTTCAAGATGTTATTGTATTCATCGTTGGCGGTGGCAACTACATTGAGTATCAAAATTTGAATGATTATGTCAAGGTAATTATAAAATTTTCATTTTTAACTTTAACAAAAATAAATTGCGATACCAAAAATTTTTAAACCAACATTCTGAGCATAATTCCGAGCAGGAATTTTATTAGATCATTAAAAACATCGTACAAACCTCTATTTTATTCGTGTTTTTAATGAATAATATGAGTTCATTTTATGTTTTTTTTTATGATTAGAAGAATAAAGTAGCAATTTAAATGCCTCCGTAATAAATTTTGCGCGAGCAGCTGTTGGAATTTTGGAAAATTCTATCGAGTCTTATGCTCAGAATATTTGTTTTCAAATAATTGACTGGTTTATTTGATTGAAAGGAGGTTGCGTTAATTTCTCAAGAGCTGAAATACATGAGGCAACATCATAAATGCATTAACTAATATTTGTTTATACGAAAAAAAAAAATATATATTTTCACATAATACAATAGATTGTTTATTGATATTTTACAATTTGTTGTATACATGTATTGTCTTAATTCAACGCTGCTACATGAAATATTACTCTTTGAATCCAATGGTATTATTTCTCGAATAAAAATACTGTTAATTAATGCAAGATTATCATGAAATTGTAAATTTATTAACAGTGCAATAGACAAAAGTTCGGGAATTTCGAAGAGAATACAAGAATAAACATTATATTTTTCATTTAACACATATTCAGTTGCACTAAAAATTTGATTGGATTGTTTATGCAACGAGACTGCAACACAACCACCCTTCCCTTAAATAGAAAAATTTAGCAGAATAAAAATTCATATAAATTAAATGATTGATTGCAGCAAAAAACTGGAGGTAGTTCCAATAAACGAGTGGTATACGGCTCAACAACTTTGATAAATGCAAAGCAATTTCTTAAACAACTTTCACTATTGGGTCAAGAAACACATTGATATTTGGAGTAAAAAATTGTATACGATGAATATGGAATATTAATTATGGATAACGAGGAGAGGGAATATTTCATTGTGATGATCCAAGACGAAAAAAAAATCGAGGAAAAATGTATGGTCTCGCTGACATTCATATTTGTTCTGTTTATTCAGCTATTGTGAAGTAGGACGCCGCTGCTCTTCTATGAGCGTGATTGAGACAGTGGTTCCACTTCATAATTATATATATATATATATAAAAACCAAAAACATGAATTAATAATCACTTTTACAATGTTGTAAAATTATTGGCGACGAGGCCCCCACTTCGACTTTTGTTTTCAATTTCTCATAGAAGTTCTCTGGGGATTATCGCGATTATTCGTGCTGTAAATAAAAGAAAAAAAGAGAAAAATGACATTATATTTGAAATTGTTGTAATTTCTTGTTAATAATTAATGTCATAAAGTTGAAATATTGATGAGTGTATGTCATTTAATTATTTTTCATTTCATTTTATAGATAATTATTTGAATAAAGATAAACTTTTTGATAGATCCAAATTGCGTTGGATAAAAATGTTTTTTGTTTTTACTTCATTTTATTCATCGTATTGAAATATTATTGTTTATTTAATACGATTTATTTGCGTTCGCTATTAATTGTTGAGAGTTGCGAAAGATATTTCGAGAATTAATTGATTGATTATTTAGCTTTTATCGTCGTGTTTGCAGGTTAGTTTTCTTCCCAAAAGATCATACTTGTTGCAATCGTGCTCGTGCTCGGATTCTGAACTGCAATCGCTGTCACTAGAATCGTCATAGGAACCAAGTCCAGGCAAAATGCCGATGCATTTCATACTCGCGGAAGATTGAATGTTTGCTGTGGCTGTGTCATCTTTCCTACTTTTTGGTGATGCCTTTTCATCGCTCGCTGTATCAACTGACGATTCAGACAATTTTCTCTTCGTTCCCTTCGCTTCATCTAAATCATATATATATATATATATATATATACACATGAAAATGAACAATAAATCAATTAATTATACAGATAAATGTTATTGTTAATTGTGATAAATCAATAGTAATTTATTCATGCCTGGTGATAGCTTTTCCGGTTTTTTAACGACAACACCAGCTAACAAACGCAACTGTGAATTTCGTCCACTTCCACTCGATACATTTTTACTGATGCTTTGTGGCTTTTTTAATTCATGTTTTAATCGTTGATCCAATGATTTTTCTTGCAATGATACGACTGCAGCTTTGAAATCACGCATTTCTTTTTCTTCCTCCAGATGTTTTTTTTTCTCTTCCTCCAATTTAGTTCTGTCAACAAGATCTAAGAACTGAACTTCATCATCATCTAGACCTTTTATCATATTTTCTGTCAATAAAAAACATAATTCAATAGTCAATTTACAATAATACATTTTATTTTTTCAATTGAATGTCTCATTAATAGACTCGTTTTAATGACTTACTTAACTTGTGTGCCTCTTCATACTCGATGTCTCGTTTGTTTTTTTGCTCCTGTAATTTTTCATACAATGATCTGTGATCATATTTCTCTTCAGGCGGCTCTGAAAATTCATTGCTAAACATCGTAACACATAACCTCCATATCAAATTAATTACAAGTCAGTAATATAACATATTTATTGTCGTTACCAAGTGGTTGATCAGCGGTGCGTACACGATCCCATTCCTCCTGACGAATTCTCCGTTGTTCAGAAATTTCAGCCTCTGATATAAATCCAGAACTCATTTTTCCCAGATGCGGTTTGTTCAATGCAACAATATCGAATTATACAATGCTAACTAACTTATTTACACCTCTTGTCGTTTCCAATTTTTATATAATATTATTAAATTTATCGACAATTAATAACACATAAAAAATACATATTGTGCGTTTTAAAAAAATGATTAAATTTGCATCAATGTCTTCGGCTGTATGAATAATGTTGCGGTATATTTTGACGTGCAAAAAATTTACTCACTTCAGCTAATTTTCATATGTATATGTATACACTATATTGCATATTATTCCAATGAGCACTTATACAGCGTTTTTTTTCATGCGAATAAGTTCAATGATCACTGGTGCTGCTTGTATCGTGATTTTTTTTATCATTTGATGGTATTACAACAGTATGACAGTATATCAACCGTACCGAATTTCTCTTTATCACTGTGACATCACTACCGTATATTGACTGTACGTCTATGACATCCTTACCATGTGAGATGTTTGTGTGCTTGGCAACGCTGCTTTAACTGCAAAACTTGACTGAACAGCAGGTTATAAAAAAATATAAGTTACTTGATAAATATTAATGTCATTCATATGATTGTACAAGTAAGAAATTTTGAAATAGTACAATATTCTATTATGATTATAAAGTTGAAAATATATTTTGGTTCACTTATATGTTTTGCATAATGAAAATACATTTTATACAATCTAATATATATTTTTATTCATATAACAAAATAACAATAAACTAAAATGAAACATCTGACAGAGGCATTTAACGATGATACAGTTGGACTCGTGCTATTGTCGTCCTTTTTTTCATCACCCTGTGGATCCTAATGACTGTGTAATGGCTCCAACATGAACGAGGGAATTTCCTGTATAAATCGATAGGTTTTTTCAATTGCATATCCATCGACAGCAATACAAATACGTTGTATGTGAAATATTGTATAAAAAATTTGAACCATATAAAGAGAAGAGAGAAAAATGAAATGGTTGCTTGACAAATCATTTGGATGTGACACACAAAGTTGAGTTTCTAAAATCCGTATGTTTGCGCAGTTATTCACTCCAGCACATCATGATATGTAGATAGGAACCCGAACTTCACATCGTGAACATAAAAATAGCTATAAAAATTGATCATTTGCAGTATTGACAACATATTCTACAAAATACGCTGCAAAATAATGGCACATTGCGGTTTTTTCATCCAAGTCTTTCAGTGCAATTTATATCATTACCCGGTCTATTCAACTCTATAAATTCAATTCATACTTCATTTTTCATTGCTATATTATAGAAATTTATGCAATATGTCATTTGATAAATCGTTAATATTCATGTGATGAATAAATAATATACAATAAATCTATTTGAATAAACTGCAACAATTTACTTTTACTCACAACTGATTTATATAATTATATACAAATTATACATAAAATCAAATGTAACAACACAAAAATATTGTAAATCCAAAAAAACACATACACACACACTCACATCATTGGATCATTCGTTGTAATGTCATCTAACGCAATAGTTGAAGCTAATTTTGCTCTCATTATATCTACAATTATAAAGCGTATGTAAATTAAAGGAATATATATATATTAAAAAGTATAAATTACATATCTTAAAGTATATATTATAAATTTAAAGTATGTACTAAAAGTGTTTTGAATTTTCGCGCTCATTTTCTGAACGACATAAACGCTACTGATAATAAAATGGATGAACTAATAAATGGCGTCAGTCTACTATTGAGTAACACAATTTGAGCATTGAATTCCGAATTCAGAATATCTAGACTCCTTGAGCCTACTCAAACTCATTGAAGTAACAGTAAGATAATTTTAATAATAACATTCTTTAAAGGTAATACAGCTATTTTCACTGTTATATAAAAATTTCCGGTGTAACAATTAGCTGAATATTTTAGGTTATATTTTTTCTTATTGTTTATATCAGAGAATGGGCGAACGATACAATATTCACAGTCAGTTGGAGCATTTGCAGTCAAAATACATTGGCACGGGCCATGCAGATACCACCAAATTCGAATGGCTAGTTAATCAACACAGAGATTCATGTAGCTCATATATGGGACATTATGATCTACTTAATTTTTTTGCAATCGCGGAGAATGAAGCTAAAGCAAGAGTGAGATTTAATCTCATGGAAAAAATGCTACAGCCTTGCGGACCACCACCAGAAAAACCCGAAGATTGAGGAAATATATTTTAAATTATAATATTATACTTATAAGTAGAAAGAAAATAAATTTTTTGTTTATTCTATTGTCAATGTTTTTGTTTCATTCTTGTCACATGACCGCTCTTTCTCAATTTGTTTAATTGTCTTCGAAACCGACTTTACCAGACACTGTTGAATTACCAGACAAATGTCATTGCTGGCTACTGTTAATAATTCCATTGTTGTTTTGATTGACTGAAAATCGATGTTCCCAATAAAATACAATTCGGAAATTTGATTATGTTGAGTTAAACTAGCTTGCATTACGATCCCATGATTGTTTGATCGCTGTGAATTCGATGGTATAGAGCTGCATAAAACCTCCTCCTCGATCGTTGGATCCAATAGTATTTCATCCGAATACACACCCTGAAATAAATCATTTTATTTATTTCATTGCATTGAGAATACACATTATTCATAGCAAATAATTTTACTTACCGCTGTTACTGCAGTAACAAGACCAAACATAGGAATACTTGCGTTCGCTAAAGCTAAACTTGCAGCAGTGATAGCTGCTGCTAAACAAGAGCCATCATTGTCCAATACTAATGCATAAATGTCTACTTGAAAATTTGGAAATTCGTGCTGTAATAACAAATAATACATGAGTATATATTACCAAAGTCACTTTTACATTGTGATATACAAATAGATATTAACACATTACCCGACATACTGCTGGCTCCAGTGCTCTTTGCATAATCAAACTGTAATCTTTCTCCTGTGCATTTTGCTGATGAATTTTCCTTTTTTCGCATGAGAATGATGCGAATTTGAATTCACAATACAAATTTCCCTGTAAACTATAACCTATTTTGTTTGGTATTTCTCTGGGATCAAATACTGCACATACTACTTTAGTTTTGCCAATTTCTATATACGCTGATCCTTTAGCATGGCTGATAAGTCCTGCTTTCACATCTGTTAATAATCAACCCAATTAATTGATATAAAATTAATTCACATGTCTACTTTATGTATGAACATAACCTTACATATTTTTCGAATATCACCGGCTGCTCGACCATCTTTTCGATTCTCTAAATAATTTTCAGGATTTTCAGTATTTTTATGCGCTGAGTCGATATAAATTTGATAAGGTATCGATACCTCAGGTCCATTTATTCGTCGCTGATCCACTGGCATTTTTCAATATTCACGAGAACATGAAAAAGTAAATAAATATAAACCAATATTGCATATATATATACAGAAATAAACACACGCAAGACACGACCACGCGGTTTTATATATTTTGGCGCTACTATAGATATATGTATATATATATATTTTCATCACTATCATGCTGTTCACGCATTTTATATATACTAGGATAAATCTATTGCATACTATTTTGTCAATAATGTTCAATATTTTCGTCAAATGGACCGTCTACATTGTGTACAGTATTGCAATTTTTTTATTTTTCCAATTCCTCAATACATCATATTTTCTTAGTGTTTTTGTAGATTGGTTGGCCAATAATATAAACAATGATCAAATTTACGACTACATTATTGGTAACAAATATTGTTTATATTTGTCTAAATATATATACAAATATATTTCAATTATATATTAAACTGTTTTTATTGTTCAGTTGGGGCAGGGAGTGCTGGCATTACTCTTGCAACAAAACTATCAGATGCAGGAAATAAAATTCTTTTAATTGAAGCGGGCAGTTCACCACCATATTTTGCTAATATTCCAGTGTTAGCTCCACTGCTTCAACAAACCCCATATGACTGGCAATACAAGACAATACCACAAATGAATGCATGTAAAGGTTTGACGAACAATGTAAGACATTCAAAAAAACTAATATTTTTTCACAATATCAAAGTATTATTTCTATTTGCAGCAAAGTCGATGGCCCATGGGAAAAATTCTTGGTGGTTCGAGCAGATTGAATTACATGGCTTATGTTAAAGGACATCCCGCTGATTATTATGAATGGTTTGCCGATTACAATAGTGAGTAGTGAATGTTGATGAGAAAATTGAATAAAAATCGGTAATCAAACTTCTAAATTATTTTCCAGACTATGCCATAAATGATAATTCTATCATAAATAGTGTACAATGGTGTTCTGAACTGTGTGATACTATTTTAGCAAGTATTGACGAACTATCACAACAAACAGACAAGAGAAAAAATTTTGCAATAGATTTTACTAGAGTACGCTTAACAATAAAAAATGGAGAACGGTGGAGTACAGATGAATTATTAAAAAGAAAAAACAGACATGGTTTGCATGTATTGACTCATGCCCATGCGACTAAGGTTAATATTACTTTGCTTTTGCTTTAGAAAAGAGCGAGATAGTGAGTGAAACAATACGATGAAATAAACAAGATATATTTGCGTTCTATTTCTCTGATAGATAAAATTTCAAATGAATAAAGCACATGGTGTTGAGTTTGTAAAATGGGGAAAGCAATTCAGTGTGACAGCTGATAAAGGTGTTGTCATTAGTGCTGGCGCAATTGGAACTCCAAAATTATTGATGCTGTCTGGAATTGGACCTGAGAAAGATCTGAAGAAATTAAATGTAAGCAAATGAGTTGACAATGTCCAAAGCAATTCACCTCACAATGCCCAATAATTTTACAACAATTATCCATTCAGATTAAAGTCATTAGTGATTTGCCTGTTGGAAAAAATTTAATGGATCACATATTGACTGGAGTTGATTTGATAACTTTGAATTCAAGTTTATCAATTAGCATACTTGATCTTCTGTCACCGAAATCAATGATGGATTATATGATATTTCGTGACGGTATAATATTCAATTATAATAGCAATTTCTTTTGAATATTGTACTGTGAGATTGTTGCCATTCATTATTCCGAATCTTTTGAAGGACCATGGACCTCGGCTGGAATCGAAGTTATTGGGACGCTGACATATCAATCGTCAAACAATTCTCATAACGCACCTGATATTCAATTCATGATAATTCCGATAGGAATTTCACAAGATAATGGCGTGGCACTGAGAAAAGCCATGGGTATTTCGGATCAAGTACATTTATTCTTTTTTCTTTTTAACATCTAACATTACCAATTTATTCTTTTAATAAATTTCATCTTATTATAATTATATTTTTTAGTAGGATATTTCTTTGATTATAATAATGAGTTACAAATGTGAATGGTGAATTCACTTCATTGGGAACTGAATTGATTAACTCCGAGTTATTTTTTTCCGAATTATGTACCTAAATATTTAAAACAGATAGTCTGTGATTCTTTTAGTTCTCAAGTTACTCAAATTCAAAGAGCTTGACATGTAAAATTGAATTGTTATGCATCACATAGATAACACATTAAATTTAATTTACAGGTATTCGACGATTACTTTGCCTCACTCACATATAAAACTGTAATTACAATTGCGCCAGTTTTACTGCACCCTAAAAGTGTTGGTGAGGTGAAGTTGAAGACTTCCAATCCTTTCGATGATCCTATTATTGATCCTAAATATTTATCCCATAATGATGACGTGTCTACATTGATTAAAGGTATACCAATAAATTTGTTTTACGTTATGCACTTCGTAATTAGACACGGTAAATATACTGTATTTATTCAGGCATTAGATTTGTCGAGGAGATTGTGAATACAGAAGCGATGAAGGGTCTAGGTGCGGCTATGTACACCAAACCCTTTCCTGGCTGTGACAACGAAATTTTTGATAGCGAAAAATATTGGGAATGTTACATACGTCATTTAACATTAACCTCATATCATCCAGTTGGTACCTGCAAAATGGGAAGTGTGGTAGACAAATCATTCAGGTAATTCTCTGGTTTTTTTCTTTCTTTTTTTTTAATATTGAATTTCGTGTAATTAGAAAAATTTCTATGTACACAATTTTTCTATTATATAATATATATCTCAATTTTATTAATTTTATATACTTTGGGTTTTTCCCCGCAATTGCAGAGTTGTCGGAACAGATAATTTGTATGTCGTTGACGCTTCTGTTTTACCAAAAATGCCAAGTGCTAATATAAATGCAGCGGTGATGATGGTTGCAGAAAAAGCAGCAGATTTCTTAATTCACACTCACTCGACAAAACATTCAAATAAATGTTATGCACTAGATGTATTCAGGTATACATATTCCTCTGGTTTGTGACGATAATTGCAATTGCATTGTAAAAATAGTCAATACTATTTTAGTATTCTCATCATCATTATATGTACAAAGTTTTGAACATGAAAAGATACAATGCAAAAAAGAAAGAGTTGGATTAAATTATCGATGGTGACGACTATTCCGGGGATAACCATTTGATCCTCTATGCTGACTTCTGTGTTCTCTACGATAATTCTTATTGCGATATCCATGATCATTATCGGAATGTCGATCACGGTATCGTTCACGGTCACGGTCGTGGTCATGATCACGGTCACGGTCACGGTCACGTTCACGACTGTATGGATGATTTCGTACACCGCGTCTATCTTCCTTTACAAATGGCGATGAATTAATTTGGCTGGGATATGCTGCGAGGCCAGGTGGTAAAAACATTGGAATCATATTCATGCCAAAATTCGCCATTGTCTGTCCCATAAACATTTGATTACCGAATTGCAACACTTGATTTGGATTGGGATAATTCATTGGTATTGGCATTTGAAGTTGTTGCTGTGGCGGTGGTGGTGGCGGCGGTGGTTGTTGCATTTCTGATGTTTGTCGTGTTTTTAAAGTCAACATACGATTGTACAGTGACGTACCCTCAAACAAGCTAATGGCATACGGTACCGACATTGAATGTTTATATGTAATAAAACCAAAAGTTTTTTGACTTCCATCACGATCCTTGGGAATATGTACCCGTTCCAATGGACCGCCCTACAATCAGATAAACAATAATCACTTTATTTCAATGAATTTTTCATAAAGCTTTTATGTATTACCTGTACAAACAACTCATAAAGAATAGCCTCATTGCATCTGCTGCTGAGATTTCCACAGTAAACCGTTCGTGAATCCTCGCCCATTCTTTCAATTCGTCAATTAAATAATCGCCAAAATATTACTAATCTCAAAAAATCTACAAACATACACATTAATATATATTTATATATATATATGTTTTGTTATTATCGTTTTTATCAACTATATTTATTTTTGTTGGTTCATTTTCCTTTATTTATTTGCTATATTATCGTATGTAAATACGCACTCTGCTGGAGCGTCCACCAACTATTTCAATGTATACCACATGCGCGCGCAATTTTTCCAACAGTTGCAGCGTCGTATTTCTCTCTCTCTCTCTCTTTCTACATATATATTTGTATATATATGAAAAGGTATATTGCGTTTTGTTGCGCGCGCGTTTATGTCGCAACGGTTCATCATTTTCATTTCTTAACATGATTGTTCTGTGGTCATCTTTCGTCTACTCTCTTCTCGACAATTCTCGTTGTCAGCGGCAACAACCATGCAATTTTTTATTTAATTCTCGTGAATTTGCTATTGAAGTATGATATTTTTTATGAGACACGACGTTAATAGTACGCGGTACAGTAACGCAATACCGACAAATATATTCCTAGAGGTAAGTAGTATTTTATACTGTATAAAAACGCATTTTTGTAATGCCGAAACGCAATATCCTAACCAAAGCCACGTGTTCCTTGCGCTCGGTGACATTTTTTTTCATCTACAATATTAATGTAAATTGCATCGTTTACATTCACTATCAAGTATTATTTATATTTTTTTTTATTGAATAAATATAAACCGGTTGAATTGTTGAATTTTTATTAATTTATTGTGTCATCTGTATTTATAAAAGTGAAAATATTTCAACCGGATGTCATATCGATCCTTTGTTCAGCCACTTAATGGTGATCTTTTTCTTTTATTTTATTTATTGGTTCAACAGAAGATAAAATTTTTCGTCTATCCATAAATAATAATGAAATACATTTGTTTAATGTGTGTTGACAGTGGAAGGTATGCTAATACAGGATGATGACAGAGTTTGTGGAAGGATGGTACTTGGGGGATACCCTGGGTGAAGGTGCTTACGGGGAGTGAGTAAACCAAAATTAATTTTGTCTTGTAAAAATACACTGTGCACTATTGCAATACTCATACATCAATTGGCGAATTAATATGCAATAAAATTGTACAGACTTATTGTAATAATAATTGAATTTGTATATTCAACAGAGTAAAACTTGTGGTAAATAAAATGACTGGTGAAGCGGTTGCTATGAAAATGATAGATTTGAAGAAACATCCAAATGCACGGCAAAATGTTCGTAAAGAAACGACTGTACATAGAATGCTATCGAATCCCCATATAATACGATATTTTGGTCAACGCAGTGAACCAAATATGGAGTATATATTTCTAGAATATGCATCTGGTGGCGAATTATTTGATCGAATTGAACCTGATGTCGGTATGCCTGAGAGCCGCGCTCAGAAATATTTCAAGCAATTGATAAGTGCTGTTGAATATCTTCATTGTCGTGGTGTCGCCCATCGTGATCTCAAACCAGAGAATCTTCTTTTGGATGACAAGGAAAATTTGAAAGTATCGGATTTTGGTTTAGCCACAGTTTATCGGTTACAAGGAAAAGAACGATATTTAGAGAAACGATGTGGTACATTGCCGTATGTTGCACCGGAAGTATTGTCGCGACCTTATCGTGCTGAACCTGCTGATATATGGTCATGTGGCATTATTCTTGTAGCTCTTTTAGCTGGAGGTGAGAGACTTCACTCTTCTATTTTTTTATTTATTTCATTATGAAATATTTTTTGTCGCTTACAATATGATGAATATTTGCATGTGACAGTGTCTAATAGTGGATATGTATGAATGCATAGAGCTGCCTTGGGACGAGGCTGATCCAATGTGTCGAGAGTACACGGACTATCGTGAGGGCCGATATCATACGATGAATCCATGGAAAAAAATTGGCAGTTTGCCACTTGGTTTGATACGAAAAATTTTTATACATTCACCAACATCCAGATACACTATCAAAGACATTCAGGAACATCGTTGGTATCTTAAAAATTCATGCCCAGGTATTATATATCAATCCATTGTGTTTATATTTTTTCATTTTATGTCTTATATTGATTGATTGTTTTATTACCATTATATTATATATTTTATTTAATTTTAATTTTAATGCATTGTATATTGGTGTTTTCGATGACAGGTACTGAGTGACTCTGAGAATAACATGGATTTACTCAAGGAACTTGGTATCTGACATTGCAAATGCATTCTAACCTCAAATCATAACAGTATAATAATTTTGTTGTTTCATTCGTTAATGTTATTCTCTGTGTCGTATTATTTTACATGTATGATATTTTAGTGCCATTGGCTTTACTTTGGTAATACAGCTCTATGATTGTAATTGAATGTTCATAAAGCTAGATTACCAAAGCAAAGATTATTGGCTACAATCATCTGTGGAGCGTGATGGCTAAGAAGAGGATAACGAAATATACTATCGATATTGTGATCACCCCCCTTATAATTATTTATTCTTTTTTTTTTCCACTTTGCAGCGCACACATGAGATTTTCTATCGTCCTGTCTTTGGTCACCTAGCTGTATGATTGTTTTATTTTCATAAAGCTAGAATACCGAAGTGAGGAGGATAGAATTAAGTTATCGAAATTGAACTGCTATCAATGTTATTTTAGAAATAAATATTTAAAAAATACGATGTATTTTTATTTTTGTATCAATGTAAACGAACAATTCAAATATTACAGACGTTGACAATACCGATTTGGATCTGGTTGATGGAGTAACGGCCAAATGTATGCGTTATGATGGTGATTGTACGACTAAAGTATGCTTATCGCAACCTGAACTGCCTGGTTCCGGTTACAATACCCCCATAAAAATTAATTTGGTAGATCGTCCTGGTCTATCATTTTCTCAACCTGTTGCGCTTGAAGATCTTTTATTGTCGTCACAACCAGTACAAAGCACCCAATCAAGTCAAAATACATTCCAAACATTAGTGCGACGTATGACACGATTTTTCGTTAATACTGATTGTGAAAAAACAGTTATGAGACTCATGACGACAGTGAAAAATTTGAAATATAATCATCGCATCAATGACGTTGGCATTGTAAGCACACAATTATGGAAAAATGGGAGAAGATATTTCCAATTGCATAGTGCAATTTTCATGATAATTGTATGATTAATATTATTTTATAGGTTACAATTTCAACGGTGGACCGAAGAAAAATGCCACTGGTGTTCAAAGTCAGTATTATTGAAATGGATACTAATGTTCTTGTGGACTTTAGGTTATCAAAAGGATGCGGTTTGGAGTTTAAGCGACGATTTGTCAAAATCAAAAATTCTATGGATGATGTAATTGTTAAAGGACCTATCACATGGCCAATTAAACTTTCAACACCAATTACAATGCCTTAAAAATCATATTGTCATCGTATCAATTTTAAATTAGGAATGCCAGTTATATTTTTGTAATACTTTACTTTCATTCAACAAATATTGAAGTAAAAATTATTATCCACTTGTTATATACAATAATCCAATTTCTAGTATTGTTTTATTTCAACATTAGTATTAGTGTTTATTTACATAAAAATCAAGTGCAAATTGTTGGTATAAATTGCAAAATACAGACAATTGATAGAATTCGAATTGAGGTATATGATTATTTATACGAGGAGTGTTGGTAGTGGTTTTTTTCCCGGCCACGCTTCTTTGGCATATTTCTTCTTTTTCGGTTCGAGAGTGTGCGGCTCTGTAAGTAAAGGTAATTCGGGAATTGGCGGTATATCTGCTTGCATTTGATTTGGCATCATTTCAACATCGGGCGCAGGATTTGGTAATGCAATACCGAGACGCGACGTTACTGAGGTTAAAGCGGTTGAAAATGGATTGCTGCTTGGCATCGATGATGGCGTATATTGTTCAGGCGGTAAATCATGATAGAGTTGTGGTGAAATATTTGGTTGAAGGTGTTTCAAATAATTGTGCGATTCTTCAGTCAATGATATCAAACCTCCCTCTAATCGCATTCGCTATAATAAAATGCCAATGAACAAAAATACGAATTAATGCAATGACTGATGAAATATTGAAATCAGCTGGACAATAATTGGAATAATATATACCTTGCTGGGAACAACTGTTGTTTGTACGAGATTACGGAATCTACCTACAGATGGATCAACATCTTCAGGATTGATAATTTCCTCATCATCATTGAACGTTATACCTTTTTTCTTTCTCTTTCTTGTTGACTTATGTACGTCATCATCATTTATTCCTAACATAGATATTCGGCGGTTATGCGCCGTATTGAATTCCGTCAAATTCTATAATTTAAAGATAACATTTTCATTCATTCATTTATTTTAAATCGCATTTCATATTGTATATATTGTTGTAAACTTACGTCTAGCTCCGTTTCTGTTTCTGGCAACCCTAATAAGCCACCGGCATCAACATCATCCAAGGACTTTTCCAATTCTTCCATTATTGCTCTATTACCAGTTTGTGGCCTCTCTCTGATAATATAATAACGTGTCGATGCACCAAAGTGAAATGTACTATCTATTGGCAGTTGTGTCGGTTTATTTGCTTCCAATCTCATATTTCCAATATAAGTTCCGTGCGCTAAATAAATATAATTATGATTATTTGTTGCATAAAGTGTTGTGCGTATAAATCGTAAGGTTACTGTGAAAATTGACGAAATCAAGAAATTGGATTTTTCACATATTACATTTAGAGGTTTATATAAAATCAGGTATTCCTTTTATGCGAACACAGTTTTTATACTAAATGTATAAATGTATACAATATGATGACAGCAAAAGATGACCAAGTCGATTTGGTCATTTTTCCTAGTAGTAAAATGTGCTTAAATTCAAATGGTCATTATCGGGTAGGTTTATACCCACCGTTCTATCGAGTATAATGATTCGGTGAATTTTTCTATCGATGCAGATTACTTTTACTAGTGATTTCGCTGTATTAACACAAAACTTTGAAATCTTAACTTGGTCAGTTTTCACAGTAAGCCCACGATATACTTGTTTGTACTTGATTAATTGGAACGAATATTTACTGCTGCCAAGATCGACAAGAAATGCTCGATTAAGATGTTTATGATAAACTAACGTTGCATGAACCCGTGAACACGAAGCATGATCGATACAAAAATCATTTAATTGCTGATTCCGTCCAAATAAATAGCATTTTTTCTCATCAATCATCAATTTCTAAAAATTAAAATATCTTTATTTAGTCTGTTAAATACTTATACACAATGATTTCCCAGTAATATTCATACCTGAATGAGTTTATCACCCTTTAAAACATCTAAATGTAAACCTACAGGAGGTTTTCCAGCCCTTTAACAAAATTTATATATACACAAAATTAAATATAACAAACATTGATGATATCAATTGTAAACAATTGTTACAAACCAATTTGGAACTTCGTAGTGATTAGCCATTGTGACAAAAATGATTAAATATACATTTCAAAGATATTCATCGTTCAATCATTATCGCAATCAACAGTTTATACTTTAATTAATACTGCAGTTTATTAATCGCCATTCACACAGAGCAAATAGAAAATAGAACTTTCATTACATGCGTAAACTATCGGTAAATATCACAGTATTATATTTTTATGAGAAAATGGCTACGAATGCATATATACATACATTGTATACATGCAATATATGGCATATATGATCATTATATTACTAAATCAATACAACAGGGGGCATGATTTGTAATTGGCGGGAAATTTAATAATTGTCAGTGCAATTCATTTGAAGTAACACAAATAGTACATAGATCGCGATGATATAACATGTGAATAATTGACAATTTCTTTTTGTTTTTTGTTTCTTTTTTTTTTTTTCTCGAAATATTTCTCATAATTTTGCACATGAGTCATGGTAAGATTAAATCAGAGAAGAAAATTTGTTTATCGAACGCGCCCTCACTGCTCATCCACTCGCAACCCCATTGACTTTTTCTGTGACAATTAATATTTCCATAGGATGTCTGTTTTTGAACAAGAAGTAGCAATTGAGATCATACTTAATATCTTAAACAGCGTTAACAGCCAGTCAGCAATGTGAAATAGTAGCGACAATATATATATATATCACTATTTATTAACCTATGAGTACTTATTATTGGCGAGATGACATAAATATTCTTGTAAAATAATGTATATGTACGGATTAAGTGATAGTGATAGTGATGATAACCCGGGGACTTTAACTCATTCATTATTTGCCATCATCTTTCAATAAATATCTCATAAATATCACAATTATTACATTATTGAAGCGATAGCACGCGATAGAAATATACTTCACACAACATCACGATGTGTTCTTGTATTTTTTACTAAGAGACATTGAATTAGTATGAATATGTTTTTCGATCATTTTTTCTCGCAATATATGATCGTATATTGTAAGTTTGAGCCACATTCAATTGATGATGAAGGAGTTTGGTAAACATATGTACATGACCAACAATATCTTATCTGCGAATTATAATTTGGCTCAAGGGCAAAAAAATAAAAAAGTTCGAATAAGAAATTTGGGTTTTAAACATTACAATATCACACAATATGGTGTGAATGAATATATATATACATATAAGTGTATGCCTATAGATATATTGTTAGGTGAAAAATGGTATATTTATATATTAAGATCGTTTTTTATAAATAGACCAACATTATTTGAGGATTCATTATTACCAATGATGTGCTGCTGATTAAAAGTCAATTGCTATAATTCCAAAATAGTTTTTATACACCGACAAAAAAATTGAACAAAATTGTAGAACTGCCTATGTGGAATAGTATTATTACAATAATATTTGCTTTTTTGCGATAAGAAAAAAGATATGATTGTGTATTACAGTGGAGGAATCGCACATCATTATCGAGTAAATGAACGCTATATTATAAAGTATATATACAGTAATTCCAATGAGTTTACACTCAATATTAGACCGTTCATAATCTGACTCAGTCTCATACTTTGTTTCGTGCTGATAACATTTGTAAAAAAAATGTTCTTATAAACATTTGACCGTGAACTTTATAAAATTAATTTCGTCATTTTAAAATGTTGCTTCGTTTATTGAAGGTTTTTATTGATATTTGTGTGTTCACTTAAATTCGTCGTCAATTTATCAAATTTCTCTCATAAAATTGTTTGAGAGAAAAAAAGAATAAATATAAAAGCTATATCTACGTTTCATCGAGCAGAGTTTTCGCGAAATCAATTTTTCCTCTCAAGCGTCATTTCAATAATTGAACTGAACACAATGACGAAAAAAATGAAATCAACGAAATGTGAAAAGAAAATTGAGCTTAAACGTGAGCTCGGACTTTTCAGCGCTGTCAACTTTATTCTTGCTGTTATGATAGGTATGTAGCACAACAATATTATCTCTTTGAATTATAATTGAATGACACTGAAAAAAAAAAAATATTAGTGTATTTAATTCGGGTGCTCCGGAAATTGATACCAAAGTAATATATCATTTTAATTCTGCAATAATTGTTTTATTCTTCCCACGTGTTTTAACCAATTGAGATAATAATTCACCTTATTATATTTATTTCGCTACTTATCTCACAATAATCACCACCTTATCCAATGTTTCATATTGTTTAAATATTTGTTTCCTCTATTATTCAAAATAAAATATTTATCAAAAATGATATGAATCATACGTGATATACAATATCATATCAACATAATCTTGCGCCACATCAAATACAGTACAATTGCTTAATTGAATCAGACAGCAATGAAACGGCCCCTCGAGATTACATCAAATTAAAATTTCATTTTGATAGTCCCAATAGATTCTTCCGACTCGTTTATTATTGTCATAGTTATATTTCCCAATGTATCATTGCTCACAACGATATTATCGAATAAAGCGAAATTAAAATTCCATATATTAATTGAAATAATTATTTCACTTATGTTTCAAGGGTCAGGAATATTTATTTCACCAACGAGCGCACTCAGACATTCTGGCTCAGTGGGTTTTTGCCTCATAGTGTGGATATCCTGCGGTATTCTCTCTCTATTTGGTGCACTTGCTTTTGCCGAACTCAGCACCGTTGTACCACGTTCAGGCGCTGAATATGCCTATTTCATCGAAGCATACGGTCCACTTCACTATTATGCCGGACAACTGCCAGCTTTCATATGCTCATGGATTTATGTGATGATACTACGTCCAGCTGAAGTAGCAGTGATTATATTGACGTTCGCCGAATATACAATACAGCCATTCAATAGTTTTCTTCATGGTCTGTGCGACGAATCGATAGAACATGTTAAAAAATTCATAGCTCTGCTTGCACTTGGAATAATATCATATATAAATTGTACGAGTGTAAAACTCTTTGTTAAAATACAGAATGTATTTGTCGTGTGCAAAGTTGCGGCTTGCATGCTTGTAATTGCCGGTGGAATATGGTGGTTAGCTAATGGTCATACAGAGCTATTAGCTAATCCATTTAATGACACAACTGTATCTCCAGGAAATATAGCATTGGCATTTTACAGCGGTTTATGGGCCTATGATGGATGGACGTCAGCAGCAATTATCACTGAAGAAATAAAAAAACCTGAAGTAAATATTCTTCGAAGTATAATAATTGCCGTACCAATAATCACTGTGCTTTATGTCAGTATGAATCTGATGTATATGTCAGTGCTAACAATACCACAAATGATATCATCTTCAGCAGTTGCTGTGGTTTGGGCGGAGAAAGTATTGCCAAATTGGTTGGGTTTTGCCATTCCTTTGGGCGTTGCAATATCAACATTTGGCTGCGCATTGAGTCTACAATTTAGTGTCTCACGACTTTGTTATGTCGCTGGCAGAGAGGGACACGTCCCACGTGTATTTAGTTTTGTTCATGTGAAACAAATGACACCCACCGCTGCTGTTATCTTTCAGGGTTTTCTCACGCTTGGATGCATACTTCTTGGCAATATTATCGCGTTAATTGAATTTGCCAGTTTTCTTACATGGGTATTTTATGGTTTGTCAATGCTCGCACTAATTATTATGCGACGAACAAAACCACATGCCAATAGACCATATACAATTCCAATATTTATTCCATGGTTGGTGTTTTTTATTGCTTTATTTTTGGCAGTTACACCTATTGTTCACGATCCGTCGCTCAAGTATCTCTTTACTCTATTGTTTGTACTGTTAGGAGGTATCTTATATCATTTTTTGGTATACAAGAGAGCAAATAGTTTTATTAGCAGTGAGTATTTTATTTTTCTTTTATCTCATGAGTTGAAAAAATTTTTCTGTTGTTTTATGACATTTGTTTGTTTGCTTTTTTGTTTTCCAGATAAATTCACATACTTGACGCAAGTTTTGTGCATGGTCGTTTCACCAGAACTCGAGAATAAAGACTAAATAAAATGATCCCAACGAATTTGATTTTTTGTTCAGTTTCTTCGTCGAATTAATTAATTCCATCCTATTGAAATTCTACAAAACTTTATAAGAAAAATGGTAAACAAAAAGTAATTCCATATCAATTTATATTAATGTTAAAATATCTTTTCAAATATATATATATATATTTTTTGTTTCTTTTGCAAATAGAAGTTTTGCTGTTGCAATTTACAGAACCCGTATAAGATTCGCTTATAATATCAACATTCATTTAAAATTCTTCAAAATTAATCATGTACAGTTTCTTATATCAAAGTTCTTTGATACAAGAACACCTGCACAAAAATCTATAACATAACATTGTTACAGATTCATCAATCCAAATTTTGATATATATATGCACTTTCCAACAATTTATAATTGCAATAGACAACCATTCACATTTGCCCTGTATCATTTCAATGAAATTCTGTGGCAATTGTAATTCTAATGATATGACGATGGACAGCAATTGTTCAACTCGCTGCAACTTGGACACTGTTGTGACTCTCTGTTAAGATAAAAACAATCCAAAAATATTCACAATCATTTCATTTACTATTTATTAATTATAACATTTGAATCATATTTTGATTGCTGTCTTACGTCATTAATCTATGAAGTTTTTTTCGGAGTTCATTGCAAAGATTTGTCTCAGAAGCCAACGCGGTATCACGTTCCCGTAACTGCTGTCTTAAATGATAAATTGTGTCTTCTAAGGCTTCGAAAATGGCCTGGGAGAAAAAAAAGAAAACGAAAACTATTAGTCGAATGATATATTCAGATACAAAATGATAATTTTTTTTTATGCTCACTCGTGCTTCTTCAACCGTATCTGAAAGTGCCGGTGGCTCATCCAAACAAAAGAACTCACGTACACTGGTATTGCCCACTAACACTGGTGAGCTTAAAACGCCATTGACAAATGCTTGAAGTCCACGAATTCGCTCCTCAAGAAAACTCGGTGCAAAATTGTCGCCAATCCATTTTTTTCGTGGCAATATTAAATGTGATATTGATAATTTTTGTCGGCGTAATTGCGACAAAAGGCGAACAAAGTCTGTATATCGTCTGAATACAAACCAACAATCACCATTTTTTAATTCTACACGAAGTTTATATACCTGAAATAAATTGTACAATGTGTCACATTTCAAATCATTCATTTATCTAATTAAAATTAAATGATATTGATATTTTGAAAATATACCGGATCCGTCACAATGACTCGCGTCAAATTTATACTTGTAGAATTTGCAATACTTTATTTTTTAAATCTACGTTGACATATTCGTCATGTGAATTGCGAATTTTCTATTGATTACAACTAAAATTAAATCTAAGCGCAATGAATTATTAAGATAATTCGTTCAGAAATTTTATTTGCCTACTTCACTTTCATTATTTATCATTTTACAAAAATTTTCAAACAATTCTCATCACGTACTTGCATGAAATTGACATATTACAAATAATGGAACAATCAATAAAATAAATAAAGTACACGATTGACATAAGGCAATATTTTCCAGCGAGGTTCTATTTTGATTAAATAATTCATTTTTTAAGGGGTACGAGTTATGTGACTGCCCAAAAAAATGGTGATTTTCAAGAATTTTTTATAAGAAAAGTAATTAACCGAACCTTCTAAAATGTTTATCATACATATGTCTATCTGTTATGTATACAAAACTATAGATTTATTCAAAAATATTAAATTTTCAGCGACTTGAAATCAGAAAACAAAAATACTTTGTTAAACTAGAAGATATTGCCGTACCATGAACTAGGATTATGAAAAAACCTGAAAATCGAACAAAATGACGGAGTTTTGAGAAAAAAAAATACTCAACGTCGCGAGAAATTGCAGTGTTTTTTTTCATAGCAAAATTACATTTCTTATCCAATCGAAAAACAGCTAGTTCATGGTATAATAAACTAGCCGATATTAAACATGCTGAAAAAAAGATTCAAGTCAATGGGATGATTTGTATTCGAGTTAGAACTGCAGCAAATTTGCAAAATGTCGTTTTGAGAAAAACCCATTCAAAGATAAAAGTTGTCACGTTTCTGGCCGTCGAACAGTTGCTTTTAAGAAGCTGTAACACCAATCTATTCGAGACCTGCCCTTAAAATTTCAATATGTTCTTCGGGAAGATATAGAGCACTGAAAAAAAGCCAGAAAAAAAAACGGATTTTTTGAAAGTGTCACACTAGTCGTGCCCCTTAAATATAAAAACAATTTTAATGCAATAACAAAATGTGGATAACAATAAAATATGTGTATCATACATATCCGGGGCGTATAATTATCACAAATTCATCAATTTGTTTTGTTCCAGGACTATAATACGGTCATGGCTTACTGTAAATCTTGCTCTTTCCTCCATCACTTCATATCCAACAATTGGTATTCGCAAGTCCTGTGATGTAAGGGCACTTGGCATAGTATCTGAATTATTATTTGGGCTTCCATTATCTCGATAATCATAGCTCTGAACTGTGAATGATTGGGAATGTCCTGATCCATCATCAGAGTCAGCTCTATCCAAAACTCTATGTGCACCTGCTTGTGAGCCCCGTGCTTTACTTATTGCCAATGTAACTTCGCTAACACATCCTTCGCCAGTATCAGAATTTGACATATTTTTTTTTTTTTTCACAAATAAATTCAACAGAACCATGCACTACTTGAACGATTGAAAAATAAAAAAAAAATGAAATCAATAAATAAATAAATAAATAATTAATTTTCATCTACATGAATTTGTCAACTATCAAAAACATTCAACATATATATTCTATAGACTAACAACGTTTAACAATGCATAATTGACGAAAAATTATTCATATCAACCTGATTATCATCATCGTTGAGATATATCGTAATTGACTAATGTTGACATATTGTATATAATGCTGATTAAACGATTAGAATATTTCACACATACACACTATGATAACAAGGATTAACTTCAATATTGAAACAATCAACCATCTGACAATGACGCTGTTTGTCGCAAAATCACAACAATAATGGAAACTAGGCTTAAGTTTGTGTACGATGTGTTGATACCATTTTGAATAGCCCGCGTGAATATATTCACCGGTGCAATATGTGAGCTACATGTTTGTCGGTATGAACGAGCACTGCAATATAATTTCATTGTATACTGTCTTTACTACCTTTTATTCATTCTCAATTGATTGATACTGTAAATCAGCTGTTGATGTTTATTTATTCACTATTAAATAGTGTATTGTGTGAATTGTAAATCATTTTTTACATGTTGGAATGAATGAACAATTAAAATGTATAAAGAATTATCGAATGTAGAGGAAAATATGAATAAGTCTCAAAGGGAGACTTTAACCCCTTATAAAATTGGTGTTATTTTACTCATAAAATCTTATTGTTTACCAAATCGAAAAAGTTAGTGATGAATATTTAATCATTTGATTAAAATATGTATTAATTGAATATTAGATTTGTATTATATCATTTAAAAAAAAAAATTGTATTTTCATTACAGCCCTTTCAGAACGTCGTGATTTCTGCATAGTGGCCTTAAAATTAATACAGG
The DNA here is from genome assembly GCA_910591685.1 of Galerucella tenella. Taxonomy (NCBI): domain Eukaryota; kingdom Metazoa; phylum Arthropoda; class Insecta; order Coleoptera; family Chrysomelidae; genus Galerucella; species Galerucella tenella. The sequence continues at coordinate 11,153 of CAJUYH010000294.1, read as the reverse complement.
TATTTAATATATTTCAAATGAAATGCTTCTATTACTTATCGATATTTTATTTTTTTTCTAGACACCGGATATGGAATTAGATGCACTGTTAAAATTACTTTATTCACCTGAATACATATTACAGCGTTATGCACGTAATTTGGAAACAGAATGTACACAAATATCAGAAAGTGGAATCGAAGGATTATTAGAGCTATTTGACTTCCTTACAAAACTGATGAAATTGTCATTGGATCATACACTCTCACCACATGTTCTGTGTAGAAATTCTGTATTGGGTCTTTATGTCCGACGGATAATTATATGCTTTGAACAATTGTCATTCTCTGAAGTTACACAGCTGTATGATGCATTTGTTAATGATCTCACAAAAAGAAATGGCGATTGTGTAATAGCGGGAAATTCGCTCGTTGAAGAAACGCCCGTGAAAAAGTGAATATTCAATAGTGATATATAATCTCAAATAAATTAATTCACCGTCACGTTATGTTTAATATAAATGAATTCATTATAGAAATAGAAATAAAAATAAATGGGATAGCCGACGTGCGGAATTACTTGTTGCGCAGCAAGCTCTCGTTCTTCAAACTGACGAACATAAAGCAATGCCACCGTCCGAATTGCAATCTCTTGTTCGTGAACTTTTGAATAGCAATTCTTATTACGCGGAAGCAGTGAGTAATAGTTGGTTATGATGCAACAATGAATCAATTATAAACCATCCCATTCATTTCGAATGATTTTTAATGAAACACAAATTAACTAGTAATAATTGTATTTATATTGCAGCATTATTTAAGTTACTTAAATTGCTTGCGTGTAAATGAATATTGTGGCGCATTGGACAGCCTTTATCACTGTTTCGATAGACTTGCCCCTCTAGAAAATCGTACACTCACTGAAGACAGATCTCGTACACCTACTGAAGACAGATCTCGTACATTTCGTTATGCAGCACTAAATTTAGCAGCTTTACATGCCCAATTTAACCACAAGTATGTAAAAATAATGGATGTTAGTGATGTATGTGAAATTAAATTGTAAATTTCTCTGTGGTTTCAATGCCAGAACTGTCGCGCAAGCTGCACTTAAAGAAGCCATCATGATGGCACAGGAGGCTGGTGACAATGTATGTTTGCAGTTGGCACACGCTTGGATGTATTATTTATCGAATAAAACTAAGTAAGTTTGTATTTTTTTTAGTATTATTATTATTTTCATTTGTTTTGTACGATTTATTTATTTATGTTTTTATTCTACAGGGGACATTTGATAGAACGATCTATTGGTAAAGCGAGTTCACTGGGAATCACTCATACAATGAGTTTGGGTTTAATTGCATCAGCACATTATGCTACATTAGAAGCCAAGAGTCCAACATATGTTTTTGAAGTGGGTATAATTGACTTGAAAATTTACGTTTAGAAATATATTTAGTAGAAGTAAAAATCAATCATAAACATTTAATCAATTGCGATTAAATTATAATTATTATTTTTTCCATAGACATTGATGAAATCGGATGTACTAAATTGTCAACATTCTATGTCAGATTTAATGTCAATGACGTACGCAGAGAAATCAGCATTGTGGGCTTACTATGGTAAAACTGAAATGTCAACAGTTTGCTCACAATTATTATTATTGCACAATTCTGGAAATAAAAAACAGAGTTTATTCAATGGTGAATCAACATGTCAAGCAATTGTGAGTATTGCAAATGCACTGGTTGACGTTGGTGAATATAAATTAGTCAATGTTGTATTGAATCATGCCAAAGAGAGATTTCCAACTGAGCCAAGTAATAAGGTAAATTGAATAGATACTTTATATTGCTGTTTGCCAATGAAATTGGGTGCGAAAAATTAATATAATTGTTTATATAAGATATGGATTTTAAGTGAGCAACTGTCCCAATTGACAAAAATGATGAGACACGAAAAATGGACTGAAGCAGAAACAGTTGCAATGCAAATATCGAGTTTGGATCCATTAGAGAGTAGATTTCGTTTGGTGGAAGTGGCATTGGCTAAAGCTGATTATCCAACTGGTTTGGAATATTTAAGTGATATTGAGAAACAAATATTGACAGCACAACAACGTGTTCGAGCAATGATTCTATCAAGTCAAATTATGAGCTCGTCCGCTGTCCCTGGCAATGGACTTGCCGGTATAAATTCACTTGTACTTTTGAATTCAGCTTTAGAAATAGCAACGAGAAATTATTTATCTTATTATGAAGCTGTAGTGAAGATGCATCTGGCAAACATTCAGGTAATTATTTATTATATATTGATAATTATTCCCATTAATATTTCATAATCACTTAACGTTTACTAATCAATGATGAATTGATTTTCCAATTATGCTTGTGCAGTTGGTGATGGGAATGCCCGGTAAAGCGTCAAGTTTAATTGACGAAGCAATTGTACAAATTTTAGCACATGGCAGCTATTACGATCAAGGAAGAGCACTTATTCTTTACGCCAAATGTCAGGTAGCCACCGCCCCATTACCACAGGATAAACGTCGAGTATCCATACAAGCTGCTATAAAATCACTTTTGAAGGCGAAAAATTATTTTAATAAAATTGAAGCGTATGGGAAAGTGAAAAATACACTTTACTTATTGGCAATGATGTACAATGAATTGGATTCAAAGGCAGAACGTAATCAATGTGCTTTTGAATTTCGACAAATGAGTGAACAGTATCCGTCAAAAACGGATACAACTGCATTGTATTAATATTTTTTTATCTCACACGTTATTACAATAAATTTATACAAGTTTTTTTGAATTTTATTTATTTGTTTCATACTCCAATATGTTGCTAACACTATATAAAATAGAATAACTCATGTATGGTATGTCAATGTTTCAGCTTAAAATCCATATTAATTTAAAAACTTATTATTCTGCCGCCATTTTTTCAATATGGCGGCGTTCATAAAATTATAAGCCACTGTCATGTCATTATCGGCAGGAAAAAAACCGAAATTACTTGTATTCGATCTTGGTTAGACCACCATATTTGTAGTAAGATATTTCAAATTGAATAATTTAAATCAAATATATTTATATGTTTCATTTTAGATTATACATTATGGCCATTTTGGGTGGACACTCATGTTATGCCACCATTTCGAATGGGGTTTGTTTGAACTATTAATTCCGAAAAAATATTAATTTGTTGATTAAATCAACTTGATTAACTGTATGTATTATATGACTTTTATTGCAGTGCAAATAACACTGTAGTTGATACACGTGGTGACAAAATACAGTATTATGAACATGTACCAAATATTCTCAAAAAATTATATGAAGATGGGTATGAAATTGGAATTGCTTCACGAACATCTGAGATTAAAGGTGCAAATCAATTGCTCGATTTATTTGGCTGGAATAAATATATAAAATATAAAGAAATATATCCCGGATGTAAAGTGGCTCATTTTAAACAGTATGTATATATATTAAGATAATTAATTATTCCATCAATAATAATAATGCATACACCAATATTGCAATCATGTAAATTGGATAAAATAATTTTTACAGAATTCATAAAGCATCAGGAATTGATTACAAAGATATGATATTTTTCGATGATGAACAGCGTAATATTCGTGACTTGACTTATGAATTTAAAGTTCCATGTATTCTAGTTAAAAATGGTGTAACACATGATGTAATAAAAAATGCTTTAGCAAAATTTGCACATTGATAAAACTGTACAAATATAAATGTGTAAATGACATAAAATCAACTTATTTATCTTTGGTGTGTTGACTTGATTATATTTAAATAGTACTGGACTGGACTATGTATAACAATTTCATTATTACTTTTATCAATAATCTTTTGGAATAATCCACATGCAATCTCTGGCTGATTCTTGCCCACTTTGATTAATTGCTCTTTCATTCCATCCACAATTGGCCATTCGTTCAATAAATTTTCCAGTGCAGTGGTTTCAAAATTTTTAAATGGACATCCACCCTCATATCGCGGTCCCGGAATTCCTTTCTAAATCAAAAATGAAAAAAAATATCAGTACTCTCAGTAGTGGTATCAATCGCAAGTTCCATCCCCAAACTTACATATATCATTGCACAATTTGGTGTTTTATAATTTTTTCTTCCACCTTCCAATCCATATAAATGTCGAAGACTGTACACAAATTTTTTTTCGTTCGTTTGCCAGTCATGAGTGCAACCGGACAAACACGTATGCGGTTTTAAATACTCATTACGCCAATAACTTATTGCATCCTCCAATTCCATACCACATTCTTTAAGAAATAGGCTGTAATAAAAACGTGCATAATGGCTCAATCGATGTCTGTTGCACAGAACATTATAAAGATGTTGCATACACAGGGGAAATTTTTTTGACTCTCTATCAATGTTTGCTGTTGTTATAGTGCCTCGATTATTATCTCCCTTCAATATTTGACTATAAATTTTTCGATATATTGAATTAAGTCGTGGATCTATCTCAACAACTTTTCTCATACCGCTCTGTGAATATTTATATTCATGTTGAATCAATGTGATAAATAACGATTCCAAAACCACTTTCCACATTGAACATGGCACAATGGCATATCCATTGTTCAATACAACTTTTCTGTCTTTAATCAAATCAGCAACAGATTGGAAGTTTACTAAAAATAAGTTCAAATATTATGTATATGTAATTTGAAATAAAATACAAATAACACATTTTCAAATTTGCTAGAAATTAATGTTATAAAATTACTTTTGCATGAGTATAATTCACAGTGATTTTCATGCTCCCTTTCTATAATATGTGTGAATACTCGAGGCTTAAGGAAATATCCACTGATAGTTATTAAAGCATTTCGAATATAGGTGCTGTTATCATGATCATAAGTTTTGGCATGGCGTAAAATTTTTCGAAATAATCTGTGAATTTGTATTGGCAACAAGTGATCCAATCTGTGCCTCAATAATTTTCTTTCACGGATTAACCAGTAACAACGTAAATCTTGCGATGTTGATGCAATTATTCTGAAAATTATTATTGAAAGTTGCGACTATATATAAACAGAACATGACTGTCTTTATAAACATAGCATGAAAATAAAATATATGTATATCAATAATGATATTGAAATGTGCATTAACCTTATCGTAAAATGACCGATATTGTCATGGACAGAGTCCTCGAATAAATATTCAAATTTCCCATTGAATTCATGTGTTTTATCTTCATATAACAACTCTAAATATTGTAGTCTTGTGAAAACGCAATCTTCGATTATATGTAAAGGCACTCGACATCTTGGATGACGAATATAAAACATTATATTCTACTTCTAGCAATATATTGTCTCATAACAATAGAAAATATACGCATGGTGTGTTACAAAAATACACGGCAACGTCGCAATGTGCATTTAGTACTTTGCACCAATACAAATATTATGCGGTTCAAACGCTATCATATTCTTTATGAATTATAAATAAGTCGGCGAATTTTTTATAGTAATTTTTAAAATAAACCTAAAATTACCAAAAATATAATGAAAAGTTGGCCAGTTTTTATATGAATTTTTGGTCAACTTTGTTATAAAGCTGTTATCGTACTGTTCTAATAATTAATAATAACGTTGGTCAGAAATACATAAAATAAGTGATGAAAGCGTTGATGAAGATTGATAAAACAAAAAAATTAAATTGGATAAAAAATTGAGAAAAAATTTTCCATCTGGAACCATTGACACTAGATAATAACGAATACACTCATTTGTTGTTTCTACGACTAAAGAAGAAAAAAAACCTTATCGATCATCATATATTTACATAAAACTATTTGTTTCTCTGGTTTTTTCTATTTTAAACACAATTACGTATATACAGGATGATATTTTTGCGTTATCGTTAGTATCAGCTTGAGTTTAAAATCACAATATGAAAGAACAAGAAACGCCAAGAATAAAAAAAATACACGACGCAAATGAAAGAAAGTGGTCGATCAATTTTTCTGTTTAAACAAACATCGATTTGGCAAAAATTGAAATACAAATACTAAATCAATAAAAAGGACAAATATACTTGGGTGTGTGTGTGTGTGGATAAAGAATGTAAATAAGGCCACGTGTGCAAATTCATACATATAGTAGTAATCTTGCATCTACTCCAAATGAAGAAATGAAAACAACATTAAATATTAATAGTAGCGAATAGAAATAAAATTATAAAGTCTCATTGAAAAGTATGTGATTTTAGTGCTTAAAATTTTATTTTATTCCACATTATTAGTGGTACTATACAAAGAAGTATTTTCATAATATACAAAAGTTCATATATTTATTTGTAAAGTTAATGTAATAAGTTAATATAGTAGTTGTTTATTTTATATGAATTTTATATAAATTTAGGGATTAAATGTATGTATCGACAAAACTTGCAAGAAAAATATTCAAGTTAAACTATGAACTATAAATGTTTGCCAATTTTTTTTTACCAAAATAGTACAATAATTATTCTGCATCACCATCTTCAATTTCATCATCTTCTCCAAAGCCGGTGAGCGCGGCCTTCCGTCGCAAAGACCTACAGCCATTCCAGTCTTTAGCATTAGGAAATATACTACTTAACGTTTGATAAAACTTTTTCTCAGTCATTGATGATCCCTTTGTTGAATCCTTTTCATATAATTGTAGAGTCATGTCTGCAACAAAAGGATTAATTTGCTCAAGAACATTCCAATAGTGGAATGATGTAACTAAAAAATAGATCAATGAAAATTCAATGATATTTGTTGGACCCTGCTCCATAAGTGGTGCTTTGCAGTGACCATTATAACTTCTTACAGATTAATAAAATATCATTTGAATAAAAAAAAAATGATTATTTTAACAGTTCATCTAGTGCTTCGTGGTAGAATTTGGTTTCTTTCTAAAAACTTCTATTTTTCATAAACAATTAACTGTTACATTAGAAAGAAAAAAAATCCTACGATGAGGCACTAGATTAACCATCAAAATAATAATTTCGTTTTATTCGAATGATTTAAGATTAACCTGTAAGAAATTATATTGCTCACCACAAAGCACCACTTATGGAACATTGACCTAAAAATACCGCCATACTTCATATATAATTTATATTTTTAGTTCCAAATTAGTGTCGCATCAAGCTAAAACGTAATACAATAATTTAATATTATTGGTTTTATAAAATAAATTAAATTATAGACAAAAAAAAATTATTTAAAATACTTTGTTTTTTCATAACTCTGACTGTCTCTGACTCTTTAATAAAAAATCAATTACCTAGCATACACGCACAAAAGTTGGTATCTTTGAATACAAGTTTTGTGGCTGATTGTTTCGTTGCTGTAAATTTCATTGCTAATTCACGACTGAGGTAGCGTCGAAGCATATTGGTAAAGGTTCGTGATAATTTGTTATCACGATCGAATAAAACAAGTAATGATTGTACCTATAATAAAATAAATTGATGAATTATCAGTGATTTAGATTTACATTATAAACTGCGTGTACTTACAAAATCTTGGCGAAATTCCTCATCTTCCTTTATCTTCTCATCAAACGTATCAAAATCTTCAAGGGTTCTCAAAGGCAAATCTAATAGGTATTTCGTCTGAAAATTTTGACCTGGTGCTATTGTTACTGTTCCATTCGTGAATTTTGATTGAAAAATCTCCTTCATTTCGTGCACTTCTTTCGTTAACCTTTTCACATCAGCAGCCATGTTCATTATCAATTTTATCAGCAACTTCGTATCTGTTGAATAATACAACACAAATATATTTTGCTTTACATTTATATCTATTTTATACAATTAAAATTAATCATTAATATTTACAGTACCGGATGTTGCATTATTTGCCGACAGATTCAATGTCATTTCGTCCTCGCTAATATTTTCCTTAAACAAATCCATAATATCAAGTATTCCAGATAATCGATGCTCATCAGTTGTTTCACTTTCCTCCTTTTTTATTTTCACTATATATAAAACACAAACAAATACTTAATGTTTACACCACAAGTGATGGGGTTACATGGGCTTAATCTCGTGAAAAACGGCCTATTTTCAACATTTTTTTTTCCATATAAAAAATACCGAATTTCGAGAATTGTTTAAAATCTACTTTTCCATTGTGCAATTTTTCTTCGCCTTCATTTTTAATAATATTAGAACACTGCACAAAACACGAAAGTGCTGAAAAGACTAAAGCAAAGTCTATGATTGAATATTGGAGCGTGTCTGTCTCTGGCACGTGCTCTTTATGGTCACCTTTTAATTTTTTTGCCGACGTGTTCATGAAGGAATCATCATTCATCTCAAGATTTTCACCATTGAATGATTGTTTCCTTTTCCTTGGTCTATCTTTTCTACGAGTACCGTCCGCTAACTGAGTTCTAGAAACTTTCGACATTTTTAAATAAAATTTACAACGGACACTTATAACCTCAAATAAACTTCGTGATTCGACAAGTAATCACTAACTAAAATACTTCTAACTAGTTGCCTTTTGAAAGAGAAAGAAATGGACAAGAAAAACGGACAAACAATAGACGAGTAGCTGCACCCATATACCTACGGTGCACTGAGCCTACCTGGCCATGAGCATGCAATTTCCCAAGGCTGTATCTCCAAAACTATTACTCGGATTGACTTGAAAATTCAGGACAATATTCTAAAGATGTTGTAGAAATTAATAAGATAATAAAAAAAATTCGATTTTTTGAAGCCGTGAAACCCATATAACCCCTTAATAGAAACTCGACCGATCGATTCGTTGGTATCATTTGTATTGTTTACACACTTCTTGAATCTTCATATTCATCGTAATCATTTGTTGGCAATGATTTTTTTCCAAGTAGTCTCCTCAATTGCTCCACTCGATTAGAATTTGAATTCATATTCGCCTTCAATGTTTGTTTTCGAAATTTCTATAATGAAACTTTTATGGTTATGTTCAAGATATATACAGTTCATAATGAATGATTGTTTTATTGTCTAGAGTCTAACTCAAACCGAACTTGCCATGAGCAATCAGTGCCCTCATACAGAAACAAAGTCGTAATATTATTCAACTTGTACAACTCATACCGACATTTTATACTTTCTACTTTATTCTCAAATAATGACGATACATTCGATTGGTACATTAACACAATTCAAAACGATATCTTATCTAGTCTACGTATCGATATACATCAATGTGGTTGTAATAAAATTAACACTCACGTTCATTCTTTGTAATTAAATTATATTTGTTTCGTTTTTTGTCTCATATTATGAACTATTGAGAATATACAACAAATTTATTTCAATAATAATTTAAATTTTAATTATATTTACAGTTGGACCATTATGAGAAAGCAACGGTGTAAATTCTTTTTTGATTGACCTATGAATCGCCAATAACAATCCAGGTTACCAAAACTTTGGTGAATTTGCTTCAGGTCCTGCCGCATATGAGCCGAAGATTTTCCTGCAGCTTGCTGATTTCCTGGAGCGCAGTCTGGAAGCAGAAAACCAGCAGAAATTTGTGGCGAATTAGTCGTAGGTCGCGTTAGAAATATGCAGGTTATTTAGATGTGAAATGTGCGATGGAGAACCACTGCCGAATGCAATGGCGCCAGTACCCGGTAAATAAATTCCTTCTGAAAATTATAAATCTATCAGTAAATATAATGTATTTCACGATGTATATTTATTAACTTTTAATAAAGTCATTCATTATAATTGAAAGGTACAATATTATATGTAAGGAAGTATAGAATAATACATATAGTTGCAAAATTAATTGCAAGTATAAATTGCAGTGTGCGATTCAAAATATCCATCTTAAAATATTGAGAATATTGGATTCTAAACAAATATACATTAGTAAAATGAGAATCTCATGTTAATTAAAGCCGTTAAATATGTGTATACATTTCTACTCCGTAATTTTTTATCGAACTGAAATATACTTCAGTTGAATCTGCTAAAGTATTGAACAAAACTGCCTGCCGACGTGATGTCATTTACATCAACTTTGGTGTTATCCATTGAGTTACCAGTTGCAGATTGAATTCGTCAACTGCAAATCCAATACCAGTCGATTCCATTGAGATAGGACAAGTTCTAAGTGATGCTATAACAGTCTACTCATTTTTTCCCGTTTTTGCTTTGTATCTGTGGATCAAAAATATACAACATTTATTCCATTCATATAAACTGATCCATGGCATTTACAAAACATACTCTATTTTTTGAAAATTTTCAATTTGTAAATCCACTCATTCGAATTTATTATTATTAAAACTGTACATACCATTACATTTTGGTGCTGATTATGTGCAATATCAATCCATTAGTACCCAGTAGGCACCTTCAATCAATTACAGTATCTTCTCCTTAATTATGTCATATTGTGACAGTTTCTTTTGAAAAAATACGAAATATCAGGAGGCGTCGTTATGTGTTCTATACTCTGTTCAAAACTGTACTGAAAGAAAAGTAACGCTGTGCCAGTATCGTAAGCAAAAAATGTTTGGGACGCTGATTTTCAATCATATCTTTCTTGGCATTTGAACACATAGCGCTCAACAATGTGTGGCGCCAGTCTTCAGCAATAAGGAAGGACATTTCCCGCCACATGTTGAAAAATGTATACAACCAGTCACTTTCTAAAAAAAAAACGTGGTCGACTGTTCTATCTAATAATTTTGTATGTATTACACCACTAATATAAGTGGTGAGAAAAAATGGGGGCGAAAAGGGAAGGTGGTATACTTTTTAGATCAATGGTCAAATGGACGGGTTAAAGAAGAAAGTCATACTAATTTGAGTAAATAAATAAATTCTTCTTCGTACAAAAACACACCCTCGGTCATAGAAGTATACCATAGCAGTGATGAGCAACGATCCTTCTGCCTTTTTAGGCATTATCCTAAATTAAATTATTCGTATTGATACTACAAGTATCGGACGTGAAATACAATCAAGATTTAACAATGAACACACATATAGTTTACATCGATAAATTTGTAATGAAAAAAATCCCCATTGTCAACTGCCATATCGCGCTGAAACACGCCAGTTCTCGTCACGACAAATAAGGCATGAAGTTTATAAGCCTTTCTTCATGCATAATT